>JAWZYT010005783.1:0-47500 GCA_034508575.1 Petrolisthes manimaculis | reverse complement strand
ACAAATAGTTGTGGATATTACTATGGTTAAAGTTATATCCAGATTTGTCGCAATACCTTTTTTAGCAACTGTACATTGATAAACTGAGAGCGTGTATATAGGAAGATTAAGGCCACACACACATACACACACACACACACATACACACACCACAACGCACACCACAACAAACCACAACACAGCACAGCGGAGCAACAGAACAACTCTATGACGTCCTGTGTGTGTGTGTTGTGGTGTGTGTATGTGTGTGTCTGTGATGAATGGCCATAACGAACAGAACTCGACATGCAGTGTGTGTGTGTGTGTGTGTGTGTGATGAAAGGCTATAACGAACAGAACACGCCATACAGTATGCGTGTGTGTGTGGGTGAGAGAGAGAGAGAGAGGAGAGGAGGGGGGCAACAATATTATAATAGATAGAGGGGATCACAAAGCCCACATAACAAAACCCATATACCCACCAACCCACCAACCCACCAACCAACTCAAAACCCCACCAACCCACCAACCAGCCAGTCAACCAATCAACCAACCAACTCACCAACCAACCAGTCAGTCAACCAACCAACCAACCAACCAACCAACTAACGAGTCAGCCAGTCAGTGAGTCAGTCAGAGTCAGTGAACAAAACAGCTCGTCGTTCCTACACCACACACGCAAAGCCAACAACACGCCAAGGGAAAGAACTCAACAGAAAAGAAAAAAAAAATACAGGAGTAATTCCGAGTAAATACCACCTTTCCTGCAATACAATATAAAGGGCAAAATACTCGTACCTACAGACACGCCAGGAAAAAGAATAAAAAATTACGTACAGTACATAAAAAGAGGAGTAAAATACATCTTCCCTCCTATAACAAGAAAAAAAATAATAAAAAAGAATGTTACGATAGAAAATGAACAAGAATACATAAAAAAAAAAAATATCCTCTTACTCCAAATAATAATAATAACAATAATAAAAAGAATGCTACGACAAGGAAAGAACTATATAATATGAAAAAGGAGAAAATGTCACCTTTCCCAGCTCCTCTAGATAAAAAAAAAATATATATATATTAAACTGAAGAATATGTGACCTTGCTATCTATTCGGATGTGAGGGAGATAATAATATACACTGGTCCTATTCATTGATTGGCTATGATATGTTTCAGATAGACGTATGATGGTAGGTAGTTTTGGGGTTAATGGAGTTATGTTATTTTTTTTTTTTTTTTTTTTACGTCGGTAATATATATTGGTTTGAAAATGATAATCGTCTTTGTATTTTGGAGAGCGTAAGTGAGGGTTAAAACACACACACACACACACATAAACAAAACATACATACACATGCACAACACCTATAGAAATGACACGTGTATGCAGCTATATAGTGCCGATAAAAACACACACAACAAAGAAACAAACATACGCAACACCTGCCTGCCTGCATTAGCGTGTATGTACTTCATTATACAGCGGCGCCAGAGCGTGAATAATAACCTGATTGACCTTTATTGATCGGTCATGGGTTCAAGGTCATGCAACAAGTGGAGTGGGTGGGGTGGGGTGAGGTGGGGTGAGGTGGGTGGGGTTGTGGGAGGTCAGTTTAGCCTGTATTGAAATGTCGAGCTAAATTATCATCATTATTAAGGAACCCTGTGCATGATGTAGTCAGAAAAATGCATGGAGGTAAATGATACCTTCAGTATATTGCCACGAAACACCACCTATTTAGAAGGAGTGTGTTTCGTAGCTTGATAGTCAGGAGGAATCAAAAGCCTCCATGCAATTCTCATACACGATCACAGGGTCCTTTATAAGGGGAGAGTATGATTCCTCCTTCCTTAGTGTGCCAGGAAACGGGACCAGATGAATAAACATATTAATGGCCTGTTGCTTGGAGTAATGTTGAGGAATTAGTTGCTCCAGATTTACCAACATTGTATAGCTACTCTCTCATTAAGGTATGTTTCTTGGTCTGCCTGTTTTTTTGTTTTTTTTAAGGAAATTAATTTTTGTCGTGCTTTTTGTGAGGAAAGTACAAAGTCGCTCCTCTTATCAATTAATAACAAAGTCCTCGATCCCTTCCACGTAAAAAAACAAAACAACAATAATAAATAAATAATTAAACAAATAAATAAAACAGATTAAGTGCAGTACAAAACATTAATTACCTAGTGAATGAAATATTAAATGAAAGTAAATGTTTTCATGGCTGCAACTGCATGATTAATATTTTTGTAGGGGGCATGTTTGAAAAATTAATAACCCGGCGACAGTTGCGAGGGGAACACACAATATACGCAGAGTAATTTTAGTGTGTAATATTTAGTGTGCATTTGTTTTGTTTTTATCGAGGAATTGGAAGGATGCTACTAATTCCCCCCAAACCACCACTATTACTACTACTACTACTACTACTCTACCACCACTATTACTACTACTACTACTACTACTACTACTACTACTATCATAATGATATCTATCAACCCCTCTTCCTCCTTCTCCACTATCAACCCTTCCTTTCGACCATCACCAACTATACAACCCCTTTCCCAACCATACAAGCCCTCTCAGTACTGCTACCACCAGGACTATTGTTACTATAAACCTCTCCCTAGTACTTAAACCTGCAACCTCTCCCTGTACCCAAACCTTACCAATACTCCTACTCCCACTTCCTCCTGACCCATGCAAGAACTACCCCTACCTTTCACCAACCCTTCCCTTTACCCCTACCTTCTACCAACCCCTTCTCTCTCCATTACTCCAACCCCTTCTCTCTCCATTACTCCAACCCCCAACCCCTTTCCATACCCATATAATATAACATCTACCTCTTCCTATTATTCTTATCATCTACTAACCCTTTCATTTACTCGTACTTCCAACCCTTTCCCTGTACCTCGACCCCCTCCCAACCCGTCCCCATTACCACTACCATTTACCCCTCCCAGTTAGTACCAGTGACCTCTCTCTCTCTCTCTCTCTCTCTCTCTCTCTCTCTCTCTCTCTCTCTCTCTCTCTCTCTCTCTCTCTCTTCATTAACACACAAAGTTATGCACTTCACTCCCCATGCATAAAACCTGTGAAAAAAAGGCTTGCATTATGTTTAGCCTTGACGTGTGTAATTCCTTTGTTTAGTCTCGTATAATATAATATGTGTTTATACAAAGTTATTTTATCTTTTATGTTCTCACCTAAAGCACATTTATACGATTTCTTTCATTGTTAATACGATAAATGGGTGACACATTTTTTTTTTCTCGTGTGGGACAGAAAAACACGGCCGTGATAATTAATTCAGGCCAACTCGACTGCATTGTTTTATATTATTCATATAGATTAGCGTGTTATAAAAATGTAACATAAAATCTGGACTATTCCCAGATATTTAGCCTTTCATGAGAATAAACAGTAAAGGTTAACTGACAAAAATAACACCATGACTTATAAATCAAATACACAACAATTTATTCTATCACTTTTATACTGAATCTACCGTAAAGAAAAAAAGAAAAACAACAACATTCCAATGCATAATAATTATTGTAAAGAAAACAATACTGCCAGCAGAACAATACACCACTATAGAGTTACTCGCTGAACACAGTGTTTACCCAAAGCAGATTAATTTGTTTTTCGTGTTCTATCAGCTGCATGTGTACCCACAACTTAACTTGACCCCAGACAACAATCAACAACTTACCAACTGTCGATATGTAGGTGTCATAGTATCGCTCGTCGCAAAACCTGTGTACCAGACAAGTCTTTCCCACGTTAACATCACCAATAACAAGCACCTTATATGTGGCTGTGAAATCGACAGCCATGACTGGGATGAAAGCAAGGAGGGGGAGCTACTGCCACACAACCCGTACACAGACACACTGACTCATTCCTACCTATTGATCTTGTCTTCCCGTTCTCTCTCTCTCTCTTTACGAGCCTCACTAGCTTCCATTTTCTATTGCATTTCTTTCGCAATTACTTTACTTTAGAATACCACAACATTAACCCTTTTCCGATCATCTAAGCAACAGAGGGATTGGAGAATTACCAGCAGTATAGTATGTGGCTATCTTACCATTCATCTATTCATCTATATAGAGATCAGTAGCGACTAGCGAAGATAAGAGTGTCAACTAGAAACCTTGAATTATAATCATGAGTGTTTGATCGGTGATTTCTATAGCGCTCAAAGGTTGTTGTCCGAAGAGTAAATATTTTAATTTTATAATGTGTTTGTGTTATTCTTATCTTTATACAATAACAAATTATGGAGATGACCCGGATTTTTACCGAGCTACAGTAGGTCATGTAGCCCCTATTGAGGTTACAGAGTGCATTCAGCGAGAGAGGAAATGTAGCCTACTAACTATTGCACCAGAACCCGTCCTGACTGGTTATATACTCCAGCAGGGTGTGTGGGATGTAATATTTGTGGCTTTCCCTGTTCAGCCCAGTAGAGAACTTAATCCAAGTGGAGATATTTTAACTTCGTGTGACGTGAATACATCAGCTGCTGGTTAATCTGTCATATAACTAACAAACCTATTCCATTCATCTGCAAGATTCAGGAGTATGCAGCCTCAATTCCCGGCCATGGTTCAGGTTTTGTGATGTACAATATTTCCTGTTAGACACACTAGTTGGTTAAGTGAAGAATATACAATTTATCTCACAAAAAAGATCAAATACAAAAAAAAGGGTGCCGTTGGAAATTGTTATCCTGGAACACATCGCCACCATCGTCATATTTACGTCAAAGTAGGAGTTTCATTTGGTACGTGCAGTTTTTATTTTTATTAAATACACTACTTAACATAAAAATATCATTCTTGTGTGAACTGTATATAGCTGTACTGACTAAAAATACAACCTGGCGTAGTATGATGTATAAATTACATGTAATATATATGTTTTATTAGTGTTTTTGTACGTAATTAATGGCTCCTTATTTATACAGTGTGTGTGGGAGGGTGTGTGAGGACATATAAGGCTTCCAGACTGACTGATGCTGCTTGGGCTACACCGGTGATGTAACCACTCCTGTACACACACACACACACACACACACATATCCAGTCCTCTTACCTTTACTCCAGAGGTTGGTTGATTGATCTTGTACATAATTAATTTGGTTTGGTGGGGGTGGGTTCTGTATTATCGTAAAGTATTGTAATGTAACTTTGCTTAATATAAACTAACTTCTCTTCCCTAGGGTATTTAGGTATTTATTGAAATAATTAATGTTACCATTTTGTAGCAGTGTTGCTAAATCTGGCTAACGTTAGGTCCCAGTATTTTGCCCCGGTCATTTTCTGTACTTTACCACGGTTATTTCTCTGTAGTTTGCCAAGGTTAGGTCCTGGTAGTCTGATGTGGTCTAGGTTAGGTTTGGTAAGGTCAGGTAAGGTCAGGCTAGTTTCAAAATGCCCCATTTGAATATCTTGGAAATGGGGCATTTGTAGAGGAAATGAGTACAGTAATGAAGGTAGAAAACCCGTATGCAATAATGGTAATTCTTTCAATATTTACCATTTATATTGTTGATTTTGTCTGGTGTGGATCCTGTATATCTTAAATTAGCCTAAACTTGCCTAAGGGCATCCACCTCATTATTTTACTCTGTATGTATTTTTGTGAGTTTTGTACTGTTCTAAGTTTAAGCTTCATTATTGTAAAGGCAAGAGTAAAGCTCAAAGTAATTGGATTAGCTCAGTTGTTTCATGTTTTAAGCTACAGTATGTTTACTCATTAGTTTCATGTTTAAAGACATGTTATTATCTGTAACTCTATGTTATTGTTCAAGTACTGTATATTCTGTCAAAATTCCTGCAATGATGATTCATTTCCATCATTAAAACAGAGAAAACAGTATCAGGAAACATGGCTGAGTTGATAAAAACACTCCTGAGCTTCTCGGAGCAGGCTGGCGAGATTGCACGTGCTGTACGACAGGAACCCCAACTGTTCTCCCTCTTGGTGGAGGAGAAAGGGGAGGAAGAAAAGAACCAACGCTTCACTCACGACTTCAAGACCCTGGCAGATGTACTCATCCAGGAGGCACTCAGATATTGTGTGGCTCAGGCGGTCAGTGACATGGGCAAGTTGCTCCTAATTTTCTTTCATGTTTATATATGACAAGTAATACAAGTAAGAAAGGTTTTAATACCCTAACCCTAATGTTTCAAACCAAGCACTTTCACTCTTTTTATTTGCGTGTGTGTCTTTAGAATAAGAAAAATTTGACCAAAAATAAAACTTCTTAATGGAGTACCGGTAATTAATTTCTGTCTAAACTTCCATTTCCAGTTTCCTGTTTTAAGTGAATATGTGCGGGGCGAGGAGAGTGCTGAGTTCACCAACACCCTCGGAGAGACCATCACAGTGATGGTCTGTCCTACTCAACAAGAGACAGCTCAACTTCTTGCAAAGGTATATTTATATTAATCTTAGGACCATATTTGATTACATAATATTCTCTATATGGTAGTATTGAATCACTTAATTAACACAGTATAGAAGAATTTATGGCTCATTCCTTGAAATATGCCGTATTTTTTGTGTTGTGTTGTTGTTGTTGTTGTTGGTTTTCAGGAAAACCATCACACTTTTTGCAATGACATTAGAGCTTTTGAGTGCATATTTAAAAAATATCTTTGCCTCTCTTCAACAGGTTTTGAATGACAATAAGGAGGCAGCAGAGATTTTGGCAACACTTGTTCATTCAGATTTCAGTTGGCAGCCTGATCTGGAATTTGATAAAATACCCAGTTTGCCAATAGACAATTTGGGTATATGGATAGACCCAATTGGTGAGTTTTTGATTTCCATTTTTGTGTGTAAATGAATTTTTCTCAGTCACATGTGTTGTGCTTTGAAATATATAGTACAGGGGCTCAAAGAAGTAGACTGTACCAGTACATGCACACTTCACTTATCAATGATTAACAAAGCTGACATAATATTTGAACATTACCCAAAGCTAAAGGTTGTTGTTGATAAAGCAAATTCACTGTTAACTCATAAATTTATTGTGCATCATTGCTGCTTAAGAGGAACACTTTAAGCAGATTCATGTGTGGCCCGTAGAATTGATGTTTGGAGATCAGAAACTAGAAAAGAATTTTTTACCCCTCATCACAGACTCGACAGGAGAATACGTGAAGGGTGATATGGGAGTGACGCTGGGGAACATTACCCAACGTGGTTTGCCTTGTGTCACTGTCTTGATTGGAGTTTATGACCGCACCACCGGACTGCCTGTTGGAGGCGTTATCAACCAGCCATTTGCTGATTATAACCATGAAAAGAAAAGGTACCAGTACAGCTATTCTTTTTCTATTGCATAACCCTGAAAATGTATGTGTTAATGATGTACATGCAGATTTAGACTTTGAATGCATGTGATAATTGTGTACAGTCATTTAAAGTCCGTGGAATGAACACTAAGAGTTTCAGTATTGCTCATATCTTCCTCCCAGGAAATCCTCTACGTGAGTGGGCTACATCTATGGCCATATCTAATACAGGTACATCACTCTGATATACTTTATTACTGTGTTCTGTATGGTAAGTCTGATGTATTGGTTTAACTATTGACCATGATTATTGGTATTTTTTATCATCAAACTTCTTATTGAATTTGATTAGCTAAATTCTTATGAGGTTGACTTATTTGATCACTGGGCACAATAACTATTTCCTATTGCTACCGAAGAATGATCTCAGATTAGATTTGTATGTGTGCAGATGGATATAATAAAAGCCTCCTTCTCCAGCTTATTATAAATTTTCCAAACTGATACCATTAGGTTGTATTTACTCTTTTCCTTGTCATTAATGATATTTTTAACTGTACTTCTCCTCCCATCCTGTCATATGCTGATGATTCTATCCTACACTTACATGTTATATAATTCACAGATCTACTTACTGTATTGCTTCATTTACAAATAATGCATTACTTATATTTGGCATAAAAATCTGACTACAAGTACTTACGTTTTACTCGTACAATATAGTACGGTATGTGAATAATAATGGTAAAGTAGTATGCTTAAGCATATTGTGTGGATGCTTCCTAATTGCGAATACAGGACCACAGTTAGTCCATGTCCTGGTCCTAAATTTGGCATTAGGCACTGGGAAAGGATAATATGTGAACTAAATATATACTTTATTGGTAATGAATTTAATAAAATCTAATGCTTAATAACTCAAGAATCGCATGCAGCATTTTCTACGAAGCATACAGTTTGAGAATACAGCCATAAAACTAAGGCTGTTTACTATTTTGGCAAAAACGAAACATTGCAAGGAATTATAATTTGTTCTTGGGACATACTGTACTAGGTTGCACTTAAAAAATATGATATGAGATAACATGTTTGAATCTATTCTGCAACTTTTCTTCAGCTGGCAAGGCAAAGCATACTGGGGAGTGAGCTGGAATGGTACAAGAATCCACAACTTGCCATCTGCTCCCAGGATGAGTGCAGATGAGAGTGAGTTGGCAGTAGTGGTGTCCAGCAGTGAGGACAAGAAGCTGTTGGGTCAGTTAACAGCAAATGGGTTCAAGGTGATCTTTGCCACAGGGGCAGGATACAAGATCCTGGCTGTTGCACTAGGACTGTGTGCTGCCTGCCTCTCGTCTAAGGTGATATGTGTGTTGTTTGTAAATGAGTAAATAAATATCTGGAAAAAGTGAGATGCATCAAGTCTTATAAAGTTGAAATAGGATGACTTGTATAAAGAAAGCATTATATAAACATGCATTTGTATATCTGCAATGTACAGTATAGTTGTTATTAACTGTTTGCTAATTTATATACTGGGTGGGGAAGTTCTGTATATTCATTCGATATTTGTAGGGAATTGTCATACTTTGTCACATTCTCGTATCATCCAATGCTATATCTTACAAAGCAATCTCTACTGTTAGGGCTCAACCTTCCGATGGGACACTGCAGCCCCACATGCACTGCTGGAGGCTGAGGGAGGTGGCTTAGTGGACTATAAGAAACTTTACCATTTGTACAGTGAACAGGTATAGTACCAACACATCATTACACAAACAAGAAGGATGAATGTAGAATTTTGAGATACTTGTAAACAAATACTGTAACATCCTGCTCTCTTACTGGAAACATGACTGTACCACTACCTTTGCAAACTTCTTTTTCACTGAACAGAAGGATGTGGGAGCAGATGCCCTGAAAGAGCTGCAGATCAGGTACTATGAGCCCAACCCTCCCCCAGGACAGAAGTGGAATAATGCAGGTGGCTTCGTGGCATACCAGGACTCCAGCATCTTGCCTCGGGTCTTGGCTTGCCTTTCACAATAGCCAGATTGACCAACCCAACCCTTGGATCTGAGAGGTTTCCCAATTGTAAGTAAAACAATCAGGCATTAGTTAGAATGAAACTTAAAAACAAACACCTGAACACCAGTCTAATAAGTGTACTGATTGGTATTTCATAGGCCTATATATTTTACGGTATGTAGCTACATGCTGTGTAATGGAGTACAATTTTACTTAAATCAGGGAAAGACTTCCACCTGCTTAATGAGTGAAGTGAAAGCTATGCTCTATACTATATACTTACCATATATCTCTGAATTTCAGCTGTCTTTTTCTAACCGTATATAATTAAGTACAGTACTGTAATTAACACCATTAACACAAGGAAAGCATTTAATGATGGTATGTTTAGCAAATGACAAGGTCATCCTAATAATACTGTACCGGCTTAATGTTGGTTATGTATGCACAGTACAGTACTGTATAATGATCACCAGACCCCAGTAACTTGGCTCAGGTTTGTCTCACACCATCATTCACATTTGCAGCTCATCTTTTGCTGTAGTGAAGGTTCTGAATATTTGTTAGGTTTGTCATCAGTTTAATTCATTATTTTGTACCTGTGCTCAATGTTCATTTATGAAAATATTGGTACTGTAACTCTTGTATTTTTATAACATCATAGCCAGGAAATTTTCATTGCTAGCCATAAATGGTAAAGTTAAACTGATTGTTGACTTAATATTTTGAATCTTATGTTATTTATGTCTTCCAGTATGAGACTAAAATTTGTAATAGTTTGTGAAATTTAGCTTTTGGTGCGAGAAAACCAGTCCAAGCAGTTTTAATGTCTGAATATACAGTAATGCACTACAGTACCTAGAGAATGAGTTCAAGTGGCTATATCATATGACTAAATATTATGGAGAGATACAGTAACAGCTGTAGCAAAGTGTAAATTAGAAATCCAAAAAATTTGAGGTTTGGGATGAGTGGTACAGAAGGGATATCCTTTCTGAATTATTATTTGTATAATTTTTATGGTAAATTTATGAAGTCAAGAGCTTCCCATATAATTTTCTGTTGTTATTTATAAATTATAAATTTATTACAAAAGCAGTAATAAGCAGGATCTCTGGGCTTTAATTATTTCAGTAATGACGACTGGTCTTGATGAAGGACATTCCTTTACTTAAGGACATTCTGCATACAGTACAAGTATAATTATTGGGAAACAGGTAGTTTGTTACTACTTGTTTCAGCAACATAAAATAACATTATCCATCTTGTTACTTTGTGTTGATTTTGGGTGTATGCCACTGTTTATGGAGGTTTGATGAAGATCTTGTATCTTGGTTAATGTCATTCAAAATGATTTTTGGGTGTAATGCACATCCAGACATCCACTGACAGAAACCTCGAGTAGAATATTGTTAGCAAACAAAATTACAGTACATTATGAAAGGGCTGCTCAGCCAGACAGCTTGAGGAACTTCAACAACAATAGTACAGTATGAGGTTTTCCAAATGTGAGTGGCATATGGTATTTCCAAACCTGAGGAAACTGCTCTAATGGCATTCATACTATTAATAATATTCCTATTTACAAACTCACAATAATGCAGAGCATCAGTAATTGACAGGAAATGTCAGTAACAGGTGGCATATAGTACAGGCTTGTAATTGCCAAGCTGCTGGACGATACCCAGCCTGGGATGATTACGGCTTTGAATATTTATTGCCAGCTACAGAAAATCAAACTTTGTTTGATTATTATGCCACTTCTTCGGACACTCTCATACCTACAATTGGGCATGATATTTTTATAGGAAATTGTGTTTCATACTTGTAAAAATGAACAAGAAAAATGAGTACTGTACCAAAGTGCTGACAATCGTCTTATAATATTCCGCATACAGTGTGGTTAGTCCTGGATAAATTTTAAGTGTTTTATGTATTTATATTTTATAGCTTAATGTATGATATATTTTAATGTATTGTATTGTGTGTAAAGAACAGGGGAACTGATGATAGTAACAAATATTGTATTCCAAGGATTAATGTACAATATTTGCACACTCAGCTAGTGGTCTGGACAGGACTGTCAACTCTTTGTGTAGTAAAACTAGTGAAAATGCCACCAGACATTAACCATTCAACTTTAATCATGAAAAGAATGTCACTATATTCATTTATTGTTACAGTTACAGGAGTACTGCATAATACAAAAAGTCACATTTCCATGTATCCATTGCTACAAGTGTCACTTACTGTACCTGTACATATTTAAAACAAGGTGATGCCAGAAAGCATCTTTGCATCCAACTTAGGTAATTGTATTTTATATTTCATGGATGAATTGAAGGGATGCTGATTCCTCCCACGTGAGTTCCACAAAACGGTATCCCGTTGTATACATACTGTTAGTTGGCAGAATGTGGAGGATTAGGTAGCCTTATATTTGCTAGCATTATTACCCCTTCCTAAAACCAATGAGCATCCCATTACTTAGAGAGGAATCAGTGCATTCTTGCCAGGGTAACAACAACGCATTATAGCTATATAGCTCCTGGATGGTGCAAATTTTCCTATGGTATTTTACAAATACTGACATTAGTACAAGTATCTTAGTGTTGGTGATTCTAGATGTTGTTTATGGGTTGAATAGTTTTAAAGTAGTTTTTGATATATTGGGTAATGGGGGTACTTGTCTCCAACAGTAGAAGTACAGTATCTGAAGTTGGTAAGGGAAATGTGCAAAAGTACAGTATTTGGCTTTTGTTTTAAGGGTTAATGTTGACCTCTGTGCCATTTGACCCATTGAGTGGTAATAGCTTCTCCTGAATTGAGAAAAATAATCTGTAATTAACTCTGCTTTAAATTAAAAGTTTACATTGCTAAGAATATGGTCACTAAAGATACCTTTGATCAATTAGCTGATCTCTGGCAAAATACAGTGACTGGGATTTAGTCAGAATTTTGATGCAAAGAATAACACTGGCACTCTTAAGGTGGAGACAAGTTTTAAAATACTGTAGACGGTTTATGGTTTACCCATAAGTTATTACACATCTTGTATGTTCTATTTTCATACTGCATGATGGTGAATGAATGAATGAAAGAATGATTTGGCTACAGCCTGTTGGGTGTGGGTCCTCTAAAGGATGGGGTAGGATTTTAACATTGCAACAGGTAGAGAGAGGAAGGACAGCAAGAACATAAGAAAAAGAAGGAAAACGAGGAACAGTTGAAAGAGCAGAAACTCAGAATTCTGTGGCCCAAAGCTTGCAAAGGTTGATGTGATGTATTCATTTAGAGCACACTTGTAATTGTTGAGTTTTATATCTTGATGTATATTTTTACCTCAAGATTATTTGGGAACTGTATGATGATTGCAGCTAATTCTGTAGTTCACACTCACATTTCACTTATTATGAAAAGCCAGCTAAACATGCAAGAGTAGCTTCCTTTATCTACTATAATTAAGCATACCCCATTGTCAAGTAATGTATAATACATACAACTTAACATTGCAGTACGAGTAAAATACTGTACATCCTGTCATCTGACATCACCTCTCTTTTGTGTGGCTGAAAATACATTATATTTGTTTGGTAAATATTATTATTAGTAATAGTTTTGTGATAGTTTCCCTCATGTAGATCCCTATAGTGACAAATGTTCAGTGTTCACTTATAAAGCACACAGGCTCACTGTATTTGGCCAAAAGAATTATATGAAACTGTTTGGTTGTGTCAGAAGTATGTAATTTCCATTAACATTTCCATTTAGGCTTAGTTTTACAGCTGAAAATACAAAAAGCCACATATTTCCATACACCAAGAATCTGCTATTAACTTGTATTAATATATGATTTTTTGTCTATAAAGTAAATGTATGAATACAATTAGGTTTAAGTATACACAACTTCATATGACTGTCCTTCCCTTTATAAGATGTTGCACATTTTACATTCCCACTTATTGGACATGCTACTGGGTAGTAAAGTAAGATAAACAGGCAGTTTGGACAAAATATGTTGAAAAATTTTATCTCCTATTTTGTACTTTACCCCTCCTGTTCCCTATCACCCACATCCATCACCTCTTCCCCATTCAATCTAAGTCCACTATCCCCACCTCTGTTTCCTGGCACTACAGTTATATTTCTCCCATAAATATCCATTCCACTTTGTATTCTGAGGATGCATGAATATGCAAAATGTCAATATATTTTCGTCTCACATTGTTTTTTGTGAGAAATTAGATACAGGTTTGTCAAACCTTGTTCATTTTATGGAATCACTGGTGACTTGCCAAACAGGAGGAATTTCTAGCCCCAAGTTCTCTGTCTACATCTTTCCTACCAGAATTCCAGTGCATGTATTTTATAGTCATCCTATTTTTGCTTTTTACAATATAAGTACAGTATACCTTTTTAGTTTTGAATTAATTTGCTACTCTTGCCAATTAGAATATAGATATATTTTTTGAGCTTTAAAGTTATTTATTGTTGCCTTTTAGAGTAGATGTATTATATGTTTAGAAAGGAGCTTATTACAATGTATTCTTTCTAATTTTAGGTGATGTTGCACCTTTGCTAAGTTAAGATTCTTAAGGTAAGTTAAAGTCTGCTATATTTCACAGACCTTTGAGAGGATATATTCATAGGCTAATCACTTATTCTTCAGACATAAACAGATATGGTCTCTGGCTTCTACAGCTCAGAGTATAACAAGATACAACAGATCTTTTGTAGTACAACTTCCCTTGGTTGGCTGTTGTGTATCTGTTGCTTACTGACCTGTCAATTGATGAGACTTTTCCCTCTGTTTCTGAGGTGTAGATGGCTGGTTAAAATGAGAGGGTGGAGGGTGACTGTTGTCTGTAGTATCATTGGGTGATGCTGAAAGTATAAGTATGAGGCCATGATTTGGTGTTTGCATACAGTTCTGTTTGCTGTGTGGTAAAGCAGGATGTTTCCTCCTGACATCAAAAGGAACCTGGTTTTCTCAGACTGGAAAGGGATAAGGGACTGATGTGACTGCAAATGTTACTGGGATGTAATACTGTTGAGTATTTTAGGAAAGGTTCGTGCTCATCTGTTTTTAACGTATGTTTGCGACCACGTGCTGAAGTTACCGACTGGGTAATGGCGTCAAAGTCTAAGAAGAACAAAGTGATGCTATGCACATACTCTTTAATGATGATGGTAATGATGATATTCTTTAACAGGCCTATGGTTCTATATGAGTTTCATGACCACCACACTTGACCAGATTAACAACAATGAACTTGGCATATATATATATTTTTAATGTAGGTTAGTTGAGCATGAATCTATTTAGCTTCTGCCAAATTTATCTAGTCATAGGAATCTCTTATTTTATTCGTTATCTGTGTTCAGAGTTTGCATACATGTACGATATATGATTAATGATATATGTATTGTTAAATAAATTTTATGACGAGTATATTTTTGAATGATTGGTAATATTATAACCTCATGATGTACCAAGAAATGACAGAGTAGAGAAGGAGGAGAGAGGAAAGGAAGAGGAGAGAGGAAAGGTAAAATGAAGGAGAAGATTGAAGTAGGAAAAAAATGAAGATGGAAATGAAAGTGTACATAGGAATGAGAAAGAGTAGAGGAGAAGAAAAATGTGCAAGAAGAAAGGAGTAGGAAAATGAAAAGGAGAGGAAGAAAGGAGTACTGTAGAAGGAAAATGTGGAGGAAGAAAGGAAAAGGAAGAGCAAACGAAAAGGAAAGTAATAACTTTATAGAGGAGGTGGAGGAAGAAAGGAATACAGTAGAAGGAGAGAAGAGGAGATTGGGATAAAGGGTGTGGCCAGTGCTAACATCACATCAGAGCTCCTCTTGACCCACAGGCTGAGGGCAGTATAATCCTTTTCTCTCTCTCTCTCTCTCTCTCTCTCTCTCTCTCTCTCTCTCTCTCTCTCTCTCTCTCTCTCTCTCTCTCTCTCTCTCTCTCTCTCTCTCTCTCTCTCTCTCTCTCTCTTTCTCTCTCTCTCATCACACTAGAAACAGTATTAGATATTTATCTATCTTTCTCTGTCTTATATCACCATAACCTCACACACACACACGCCCTCCCCCCTTCCCCCCCCCACACACACGCCACCACAGAGAGAGAGAGAGAGAGAGAGAGAGAGAGAGACATTCATAAAAACTGAAAACAAAATAGAAACAGTCAAACAAAACAAAGAATAATGACATGCATGCAAAGAAATATACAATTATCTACACTACCCTTACATAACACACCAAGGTCAGTCACCCTCCCCAGTCAACAACACACAGGATAATGACACGAGTCGAGAGGTTCCAGCTACTACAATTCTTCACAAGTGTTCTTCAAGTTGTCTCTTTCTATGTGTCCCCTTGTGTGTTGGGGTCTCGATCGTTTGGAACTTTTGATGTGTAAGCAGATCTGGTCCCTTCCTACTTCCTTTCTTCCCTCCGTTCGTTCCTCCGTTCCTCCCCCTCTCCCTCCGTCCGTTCCTCCCCCTCTCCCTCCGTCCGTCCCTTGTTTCTATAGCTGGTGCGCCCCCCCTCTCCCTCTCCCCCGTTCCTATAGGTGGTGCCCCCCTCCCCCTCTGCCAGCTGACGTCATCATCATCTTTAATCACTCTTGTATCTGACCGCTTCGAGGAGATATGTGTCGTTCAAGCTACTTACTTACCTTCTCCATCAGATCCTATTTCTCTCTACTCCTTAACTCCCTCCTCTTTCTTTCTCTTCTTTTTCCTCCTCCTTTTCCCTTCCTTTTTCAACTCCTCATCTTTTTCCCTCTCTTCCTCTTCCCCTTCCTTCTTCTAACTCCCCTCCTCCTTCTCTTCCTCTTCTTTCCCATTTTGTCTCCTCCTTCAACTCCTCTACTTCCTCCTCTTGTTATTCCTCGACGTCACACTTCTCCTCCTCCTCCTCCTCCTCCTCCTCCTCCTCTTCTGCATTATTATTATTTTCGTGTCTCCTGCATCTCCTGATATTTTCATTCTTCCTCCATCGACCACTTGTATCTCCTCCAACTCCTCTCCTCCCTTCTTCTCTCTCCTCCAACTTCTTTCCTCCCTCCTCCTCCTCACACTCCTTCATACCTCCTCTACACCCACTCAACCCACACCTTCCACCCACCCAAGCACCCACCCTTCTCCAACCCTCATTCCTGATATAACATACCTACCTCCACTCTCTCTCCCTTCTGGCGTTGAGGTGTAGAGTCCCATCAGTCAGTCAGTCAGTCACACGCTTCCCATCCTCCCTGACACAGCTCGCCACGCCTCCTCCTCCTCCCGTCAACACCATGGCTTCAATGAGGTATCGTTGGACATGCTATACCTTTTTGTTCGATGGCTTATATCAATCGTGTGCTTTGAGCTGTGTTGTGTTGTTACTCCCGTATTCACATATCCCGAGATCATCCCCATTTTTTCACCGTTTCTCTTTTCCTTGTTTTATTCTTCGTATGAATGATCTCTGGGTGATGAAGATACACATTCCCTTTCCTCTCTTCTTTTGGCCGTCGTATGTAATGATGTATATGTAACAAAAACTATATACATACTATACCACAGACCAAACAATAACACTATACCTCCCCGAGTGTAGGTGTATAATTTATTATTATAAGATTCGGATAAAAATGTTTAGCAAGAAATCCACTGCCATGCTTCACACACACACACACACACACACACACACACACACACACACACACACACACCGTATAATATTTGCACAAGTCACCCACGCCCGTAACTCGCCCTCTCTCCTCTCCTTTCCTGCCTTCTTCAGCCCCCCCAGAGAGAGGGTGAGATGCAGTGGGAGGGCGTGTAGGTGACGGCAGCCTGTGGTAACAATGGTACGACCTTGTGCTGCACCCCAGGGACTACACACACACACACACACACACACACACACACACACATAGAACCATGTACTTACATAGATAAAAAAAAATCATGAAAGACACACATATGCAGACGCACATGTAAACATATACATTGAAAACCCACATTGAAACACATACATTCAGAGACACATGCACACATATAAACACATAATATTTCTCACACACACACACACACACCAGACTAAACATTACACCCCCCCCCCTCTTTTACATATATGTCTGGCCGGGACAGCTCATAAAAGAACAACAAACATTTTATATATATTGCAACTTGTCATCTTTTTCCAAGGCTCTAAGTTGACCCTCTGACTAGACACGGGCTATTTTATGTTGTTTATTTATTTTTCAGTATTTATAGTGTGGACAAAGTCAGAACATTTTACTGACAAGAGGAAGTTCGTTTTATCTAATGCAAAACATATTAACTAATCGGTAAAAATATACTATTATGGCAGCACTAAAATTGATTACATAGATAAAGTCTTGATTATATTAGTATACGTTATTATACTTGCAAGTAAAATTCAGTGACTTATTATCCCATCATGTAAACAGTGAAGAATATTGATGTGATTATAAGCAGTAGAGTACAGTAGTCAGTCAACCCTCCTCCCCCCCTACCCATACAACCAAGCACCCTTTCTCGTGCCGCCCCCGCACAGTGCCACACCGAGAGTATAAGAGTGCCAGGAGAATCAGCCAGCCTCAGTGCCACCCCGTGCCTCCAGCCTCTCACATACACACACATACACACACACAGCCTCGCTCGCCCACTGTAAGTCTCTGTCATTATTAGTGAAGGGTAAATTGGAGCACCAGTGGATCCTCCAAACTAAGTCATTTGTGTCCTAGAATAGTTTGGAGGAATCAGTGGCCCTTCAGTTACCAACATGAGATTCCCCTATTAATTATTTGGCAGGGCATATAATATAGTAAATCACACACGTTTAATTTATCTCAATATCAAACACATTGTCAGTGTATGTAAATTTCCCATATACATTAATGCCTTTACAATATTGTGTCAGGCAGGACAGGACAGGTGTGGTGAGAGCATCGAGTCACCTGTACAGTAGTTAATTCATTTTTTCCCCTCACCCAGCCTGTGACCCAATTTCTTCCCCATTCTCTGACTCCATACTCACGCCAGACGTATTGTATATATGTGTGTGTGTTGTTGTGTTTCAGGTTGACTATGACTGGACTTGTGTTCCTCGCCTGTGTCACCATCGCAGCCTCCGTCACTGCTATCAGGTCTGTTTACATCATACCTCGGTTCCAACTATATAGTCCTTTTTGTATTATTGTCAGAGCATTATTATTGTTTACAAGTTGATGACAAGTGTACACACGTCACCGATATTTGTGTAGCCTGCGTTTCTATCATACCGACCTGACCTGTTATCACCTATCTTGTTGACAAGCCTGACCTATTATTACCCATCACTAACAAACCTGACCAATTATAACCTATCTCATTGGCAGACCTGATCTATTATAACCTATCTCGTTGGCAGACCTGCCCTATTATTTTCCTATCTCGTTGACATACCTGACCCAATCTTTCCCATTTCATTGACATACCTGACCCAATCTTTCCCATTTCATTGACATACCTGACCCAATCTTTCCCATCTCGTTGACAGACCTGACGCGTTGCAGTGTGGTCCGTGTGATCCCAGCCACTGTCCTGCCATTGGCGAGTGTCACCGAGGCATTACCTGGGATGTGTGTAACTGTTGTGAGGTCTGCTCTAAGGTCAGTAACACTCGCTACATATACGAGTACATACTTATCATTTTCTTCGCTGTAGTTTCATGGTATTTGTTAGCTTATCATGTAAGTGTTTCGTGACATAGCAAGGATGTGTGTGTGTGTGCGTGTGTGTGTGTGTGTGTGTGTGTGTGTGTGTGTGTGTGTGTGTGTGTGTGTGTGAGAGAGAGAGAGAGAGAGAGAGAGAGAGAGAGAGAGAGAGAGAGAGAGAGATAGCAAGACAGAATATGAATGTGTATGTGTATGCGTGAGAGAGAGAGTGTGTGTGTGTATCAATGTGTGTGTACGAATGTGTGTGTATATACATGTGTATAACCAACTCTTAACACAGTAACGTCCTCCTTCAGGGTATCAACGATGAGTGTGGAGGTCCGTGGAGTGCCTATGGTAAGTGTGGGTTTGGTCTCACCTGCCTGAAGGACGCACGGGACTGTCCTTATCTCTTCAATCCTCGTGGCTCAGCTTCTGACACTGGCTCCAACATCTGTGACGAGTACCTCTTCAATTGTAAGTAGTATTATCTTTATTATTGTTGTTGTTACTATTATTATCGTTGTTGTTGTTGTTATTGATATTATTATTATTGTTATTGTTATTATCAATGTATCTTAAAAATTGCAACCTTTCCAAACTTTAAAAAAATCTCATGGTTTCAATATTTTTTTATTTTTTTTAACGATTTTACGGTAAAATGTTTCATCTTCACTACTCCCCAGAGATACAAGAGACATTGCCCTTTATATTTGGCAGAGATAAGTATTAACAGATGTGGGTGGGTGGATGGAAAAAAGACGAAAACCAATTCTCTAAATATTTCCTCCCTTCAGTGGTCCACGTAAATATTCCTTAAGGGGAGATTATAGTTTAGACATTTTTGGAGATAATGATTCCTCCAAACTACTCGAAACAACAGGTCACCATCATTTTTTTCATCTGGTCCTGTTTCCTGGCATACTTTGGAGGATTCAAGACACTTCAATCTACCAAAAGTATACTGTCCCTTAATTAATTAAATTCTCGTGTTGTATACCATGCAGCCATCGGTCGGTGTGTGCAGAGTGGACGTGTGGTGGAGTCTGCCTTCAAGAGGAACCTGGCCAAGGAACTACTGGCCGAGGAACAACGACAACGACAGCAACAACAACAGCAACAACAGCAGCAGTACCACCAGCAGAAGCAGCAGAGGTCAGAGCCAGCACCTGCTAGTACCAACGACCACCTCACCCCCGAGGATGACTCCACTCTGGTCGGCAAGAGGTTGATGTTGAAGGGTGTACTGAGGGGCGTCGAGTACTGAACAGACTCACATGATTATATACAGTACAGTCATGGTCAAATATAATCATCCACATTGGAGTGACTCATGTAAACGTTTGGCAGCTTCCCTCTGTTTCTAAGCTGAGAAACTTTCTAATAAATAGGTTAACTACCATCTCCTATTTCACTACAAACAATTACTGACTATTCAAAACAACTACATAGTAAGAAAACGTGAAAACTTTAGATAGCAATTTGTTTGAGATACCCATATGTGGATGATTATTATTGACCACGACTGTACATTGAGTCGAGTTTCGGGGAATCGTATATTATATTATTAACTTTATCCTTTTTTTGTTTTCTCTCTCTCTATGGTAATCAAATTCTTTATCTAGGTATTCTATTCTTAGCATAGAGCCGACTGACTACCCTTAGAATAAATATAGTCAATTCTCATCACTAAACATAATGTATACAAATACTTTCAGAATTTTAATTGATTTATCTTCGGTTATTATATATTTCTCATAAACTGCAACAAGATTTTAGTTTTAATTCAATAATATATTAAAGTAATACTATAATATTATACAGTAGTTACTCAATGAATCCTTTAGAAATTATTATTGTACTGTATTCGTATTCTATCTGACACCACATGCAAAAAGAGTAAATAAATATCTATACATGTTGACCTTTGGTGATGCCTTGTATACAGGTTTACAGATAAGTGATAAGGTGAGTTGTAGATCCACTTTTCTTTCTTTTTTTTTTGCATATTCTTCCTGAGGAAGTAATGTAGAAAACTGTAGTCAGACCTTCTCTTGCTTGTATCTATTAATTGCCCGTGTGTAATAAAACTCTACGGATATTGATACAAACATTACACTATTGAAAAGCAGATTAATTAAAACCGTATCCAACATTTGATCACTTTATAGTAATTATTTTATTGAGGTTGGTAGTACACATTTACAGATAGCATAAGTACATCAACGATACGAAGATACTTTTTGCACGATATAAAACTGCTGCTATGGTTGAAAATAATAATGTATAAATCCATAACATTATACTAAAACAATCATCAGTGTGTAATTGACTATAAACATGGAATTAAGGGGAGAGTACAGTGTTGGTAAATCTGGAGCAACTGATTCCTCCAAACAATTTCAAGCAACAGACCACCATTATTATTCTTCCCAATGGGGTCTTGTTTCCTGGTATACATTGGAGGAATCAAGGTGCTCCAGTGTACCAAAAGTATAGTCTTCCCTTAATAAGTTATGCCGTTTAGTTCTCCATTTAGACGGACGGTACAAGGAGTGTTTTTGTTACCTGTGTGTCACATATAACTTACTGGTGTAGACTCGTGTGTAAAGATATCACATTAATTAAGACACGTATTGGGAACATTGCTTATCAATAGTCACTTACTGTGTCCTTTTTTTTTTCCATATATAACACATAATATGACCCAGGATTCACATTATCCATCTCTGAACAAGGTGAGAACACTTATTTATTTGTTTGACAAGAGAGAAAGTACAGTACCTGCTTCTTCACAATGTTATTATTTCGACACTGGTTAAAAAATAAATGTACTGATTTATCTCTTCTTTGGTCCGAGTATCACAAAACTTCTTACAGAGACAATATTTCACAGAAGTCAACTGTAAACATATACAGTATGTACTTGTGTTTTCTATATTCATACATATGCTGCATCAGACATCACCTCGAGTTCTGGTATGGAGTCCTGATGAATGAATGCCCTGATGTTTCTATTAAGTTGTCCAGGTCGATCAACTCAACACTCGTGGAACCTTAACACACTATAACAGAAACAATGATACCGATACACTGCTTCCCTTTCCATACGTTCCTCTTCCCCAGTTGAAGGAGAGGGATTGAGGGGGGCGTTGTGTAGGAAAGTGGTGGTGGTGGTGGTGGTGGTGGTTGGTGGAGGTTGGTGGAGGAGAAGGAGCAGGAGGAGGTGGACGTGGATGTGGATGGGGGTCACTTATCTCATTATATTTTTTATATACTATACCTTTAGGGGCGACGAGCAGACACACACACACACACACACACACACACACACACACACACACACACACACACGGCCATCTTTCCCTACACACACACTCACACACACACACAGGGCTCTCTTTCCCTACACACACACACACACACACACTCACACACAGGGGTCTCCTTCCCTACTGTAGCTACGTCCTGGGGTCATTGATGGAGTGTGGGGAGGTGTATGAGGGAGGTGGTGGTGGTGGGTGACGAGGGCTGCGAAGTCTGGGGTTGGCCGAGGCTGATCGAAGGCCCTCTCCCAAGTCCACGTTCATACCGTTGTCGTCCTCTGGGCTGGTGGCTTGGCGTCCCTGCTGTCGTTCTCGTTTGATCTTCTTCATCTCGTTCTCAAAGAGTGTCTCCTTCTCAACCTGCATGTGTAGTCGAGGTAGAGGATTAATGACTGACTGAATGAATGAATGAATGATTTACTGATTCATTGATGACTGACTGCCTGAATGTATGAATATCCATCTGACTGACCAACACATTCATTGACTGACTGAATAAATGAAATAATTACCAATTGACTGACTGACTGAATGAAAGACTAATTGACTGACTGGCTAACTGACTGAATGATTGAAATACTGATTGAATGACTGTCTACCTGACTGACTGAGTAATTGATTGACTGACTGAAAGATGGCATTGGATTCCCTACTGTATTATCCTTCTTGATTCTTTCTTATTTATCATCTGAGTACGAAACAGCACGACCTATTTTCTCTCCATTCTAATCAATGTTTGGGTTTCATCTCGCCAACTTACCTTCTTCTCCCTCATCATTTGGTTCCTGACTTCTACTGGCACGTCAGGGATGGACATGGCCACGGCACCAGTCAGCAGGAACACCACGTGCTGACCAAGAATAAAACAAAAACATAAATAATAGTTACATCACGAAACATTTCAGTGACACCTGAATTAACTTATGCCCCAACTTAGTATATAATATTATGTACTCCCAACCCATCCATATACCACACTCAACCCACGCACTTCGAGTATAAAGGTGATTTTGAAGCTATGAACAAACGTGAGTATATAGAAAACTATCAAAACACGTGTACTTAAAGTGGCACATCAAATCCACACATAAACCGACGTGTAAATTACTCCCCATTTACTCATGTAGATACCCAGCCACCAACACACCTCGAAGATGAGTATGAAGGCAAGTCGTGCTGTGAAGACGTGCCAAAACTGCTGGTTGAAGCTGTATGGTTTGTCCTCTTCTGGACCTTTACGGTAGGCTCGGTAGCGGCACGAGTCAGGCCAGTCCGTGTTTTCAGCGGGGCCCATGGCAATTGTGTATTCCGATGTGTTGAAGACTGGAGAGAGGGAAAGAGAGAGAGGTGGTTATTTGCGAGAGGGGAAGAGGAAGAGATTGAGAGAGAGGGAATGAAGGGGTGCTGGAGAGGGAGAGATGAGGGGGTTGAGAGAGGGAAAAAATATAAGATGGTTGGGAGGGGGACGAAATAGAACTCCTATTAATAATATTGAGGTCGTCTGTTTACAAGCAGGGTTGGAAAGAATCAGTCATTAATCCTTCAGTTAATGGGTCGAATTAAACAGATATAATTTTATAACACCTGTAAATAACAGATTATCTCTCTTAATTAATAGGTTGAAATAAACAGATATATAAAACATGTAAACAACAAATTACCCCCATTAATTCATGACTCGAAGAAAACAGACATTAAAAAAACATTAAAATAATCCAAAAAGTCCATATAAAAAAACACATAAAGTACTTGCCAGCTAGACTGTTGTTTATGTATCCCTCCAGGTTGTGGCTGGGGGAGTAACCGTACATATAGACGAGCCTCGGTATGAAGTCACTTGTGTACGAGATCACCACAGCCTGCAACGACAACGACGACGACGACGACAACAAACAATAACATGACGAGAATGAGAACACTTTTTTTTTCTTTTCTATTGAGGGTAAGGTGGGGGATGTTATCAAATATTTTCGCTGTTATATTCATGATTGTTGTGGTTATTACTTCTGTCGTTATTATTATTATTATTATTATTATTATTAGTAGTAGTAGTAGTAGTATTAATAGTAGTAGTAGTAGTAGTATCATTAATATTAATTTTATTATTATTATTATTATTATTATTATTATTATCATTATCATTATTATTATTATTATTATTATTATTATTATTATTATTATTATTATTATTATTATTATTATTATTATTATTATTATTATTATTATTATTATTATTATTATTATTATCAATACCATTACTACTATCATAATATCACTCTTTATCATGTATACCTCAATTCAGACACAGAACCAATCCATATCAACTCACATTGCTAAGAACAGACAGGTATGTAATGGCCTTGAGAATGTTAAACCAGATACCAATGTCCTGGATTCTCTCAGCTCTCGGCCTCCTACTCTTACTAAGGTACTTGTAGGCGTCCAGGCGGATCTCCACCACGTTGTTCAGGAGGGCGAACAGTGGCGCCAGGGGGAACGCAGCCACAAACAACGTCACGAACCCGTACTGAATAACTAAACAGGAGAAAATTCAGAGTTACAGAGTTTGAAAAATCTTACTGAATAACTAACCAGGGGAAATTCAGAGTTAGAAACATCATACTGAAAAACTAACCAGGGAGAAATTCAGAGTTAAAAAAATAATACTGAATAATTATCCGGGAGAAATTATTAAGAGTTAAGAAAATCTTACGGAAAAACTAACTGGGAGAAATTCAGAGTTAAAAAAATCAGTTTGTTTATATTATCCACATTCAGAGTTTAAAATATCAGTGCGTTTATATTATCCACAATCAGGATCAGAATTATAATGAGTGTTTTTATACAGTCAGATTTAGACTAAGATTTTTTTTTACGCAATAGGAATCAGAATCAGAAATAGAATGTTTATAATTTCCACAATCATTATTAGAATCAGAGTGTTATTTTTTTCCTCCCACAATTATGGTCAGAATCAGAATGTTTTTATATCCACAGTTTTGACGAGATTCCTGACTGACTGACTGACTGACTGAGAGACTGACTGACTGACTGACTGACTAACTGACTGACTGACTGACTGACTGACTGACTTACTGACTGACTGACTGACTGACTGACTAACTAACTAACTAACTGACTGACTGACTGATTGACTGATTGACCGACTGACTGACTGACTTACTGACTGACTGACCGACCGACTGACTGAATGACTGACCCATTTCGAGGTACTCATTGAAGAGGGAGAGTCTGGTGAAGGGGTCGAGGTCGTAGTCTTGTTCCCAGCGGGTGTAGGCTTCACTCATCTCGTTGTTGTGGCCTTTACGTTTGTTCCACCATACTCTCATCACTCTGTAAGTAGAAACGAGAATACACACACACACACACACACACACGTTAGTTGGTTGGTTGATTGGTTGGTGGGTGGGTGAGAAAATAACAACCCACTTTAAATTAATCAAGCAGCCATCCCCCTCACTAATTATATCTAACTAACCACAAGAGTATAATATAACACCCTATCCTCCCCTATAATAATCCCTCAATAATTATATCTAACCACAAGACTATAATATAACACCCTATCTCCCCCCCTCCCTATAATATTCAAAGCTGCTCACGGTAGGAAGATCTCTATGATGTTGTTGAAGATCTGTTTGCCGATCATGATGATGGCCAACTGGACACAGAGTTCGTAGAGGCAGCCGGCGGGGTCACACATGTCGTAACGCATCATGCCAAAGATACTGGAGCGAGCGTCTTGGTCTCCAGGGTGGTAGAAGAAACGACCCTGTGTAATGTGTAGAGTAGATGGTGAGTGTGTGTGAGAGAGAGTGTAGAGTAGATGGTGTGTGTGTGTGTGTGTGTGAGAGAGAGAGAGAGAGAGAGAGAGAGAGAGAGAGAGAGAGAGAGAGAGAGAGAGTAGAGTAGATGGTGAGAGAGAGAGAGAGAGAGTGAGAGAGATACATGTGATGACTAGAAACACACACACACACACACACACACACACACACACAGAGAGAGAGAGAGAGAGAGAGAGAGAGAGAGAGAGAGAGAGAGAGAGGTGGCTGGATGAGTAGCCTAGATGGGTAGATAGATAGATGGAAGGTATAGATGAATGGATGGGTAGACGACTAAAAGGATGGATGGATGGATGGAAGATCGATGAATGAATAGATAAATTATATATGTAAGGGTAGATGAATGGCCAGATAGATCAATACATACATACATACATACATACATACATACAATACATACATACAAACATAGATAAATACATAGACAATAATAATCTAATGACACAAAATTAGTAAAAAGTCCAATAATTATCGTAAACAGATGTATGAATACCATAATTATAAACTATTGAGAGGATAAAATGCAACGTGAAATAATGGCCCCACCTTGAAGAAAGCAACGTATATGAGTGACGAGTAGTAATTGACAAACTGGAAGAGGAACATCTTTAGGGTGAAGGAGTCCTCATATTCCGTCTCAGTTCGTGGCACCTCCAGATTAGTCAGCCAAACCACCACCTTCTCGTAAAACTGCATTGTGGGTGAAAAGGAGGGGAGGGAGAATAGGAGTTCATATAAATGTATTTAAATATATATGAACAGCTGAACTATACACACTTTACAAATTATAATAAAAAATAAAATAAAAAAAAAGATAAAAATATATATAAACCATTATGGGGGTACGGGAGTAGGGGGACAGACTTAAGAGGGGGTTTGGGGGGTGCGGGAATAAGGGACAGGCATTTTACCCACTCAAAGCCTGTCCCCCTGTTCCCGCACCCCCTCCCCCAAGCCTATCTATCCCCCTTCTTGCCACACACCCTTAAATAAATACAAACTTAATACATACGTAGTTGAGTATGATAATGATGACGAGGTTGATACAGGCAGCCGTAGCAGCGGTGGCCAACTTAGCATTACGACGGATGAGTTGTGATTCGGCCTGGTACATAGAGATGATGACGGCCATACGGTACAGGATCACACCGAACACAGCAGACGCCATCAACAGTAACTGGAAAGGGAAGGGAAGGGAAGGGAGTGTTTCAAGGCAGGTTTGTTTTTGTGGGATAATTAGATCTCAACTTATCTCTTTTTCTCTCACTCACTCTCTCTCTCTCTCTCTCTCTCTATTTATCTATCTATCTATCTATCTATCTATCTATCTATCTCTCTCTCTCTCACACACATACACACACACACACTCACACAAGCACACACACCAACCACTCATCTCTCTCTCAACCCACCATCAACAATACGACGGAACCCGAAGCGACGAGCCTGGACACTCTACTCCACAGGGGCAGGTAGGGCTCCGGCTTGTTGGTGACGGGGTTGATTCTGGTGGTGGTGACTTTCTCTTCAAACTCTGGCCTCAACTCCTCCTCCTCCTCGTAGTTCTCCAGGTCCCACTGCCATTGGATCACCGCCTGTTTTCTCTTCCACAACTCCAGGAACATGGTGGCTGTTGGAGGTGTTAGAGAAAGGGGAATTGAAACGGCAATATATTATACAGACCCCATGCACTTCTCTCTCTCTCTCTCCATCTCTCTCTCTCTCTCTCTCTCTCTCTCTCTCTCTCTCTCTCTCTCTCTCTCTCTCTCTCTCTCTCTCTCTCTCTCTCTCTCTCTCTCTCTCTCAAACACAACAACAACTCTCTACATAATTAAACCAAACAAACAAACAGCAGGTCCTCTCACCCCAGAAGGACATGGCGATGGAGAAGAAGACAGTGATGGGGTTGTCGAAGAGGAAGGCGATCTGTGAGTTGAAGCAAGACTCGTACAGCGGCCAGTAGTCACAGTGTTTGTCACATTGAGGACACATGAGGATGGTACCAGTGGAATTGGACTCTCGGTTGCAAATCTCCTCACTGGTCAGGTGCAGAGAAACGTTTTGCATTATTTTACATAGATTTTTTTTTCTTTCTGTGGTAGAGGTAACGTTTGTATTACAGTATTATTTTATCTGTTTGTAGTATTATTTTATCTGTGTTACAGTATGTATTACAGTATATCATATTATCTGTTTACAATATATTTTTTTCTGTGGGAGAAAAAAAACCGTTCACTTTATAATCATAGAAGTGGTAGAGGGGAACATTTACTTTATCATTTCATCTGTGTTAGTGAAGAACATTTGCATTAAGATTATAAATATTTATATATGGTAGTAGTAAAAATAGTTTGCAGTCTGACCTAGGTTTGTTGAAGTCAGAGAAGACGAAGAAGATGCCACAGATAAAGGTGAATGAACCGAGGATGGCCGCCGGAATGAGCATCTCAGTGTAGAAGCCCAACCAAGCAAAGTACATGGCCATCTTGTCCCGAAGTACCGCCTCACTACATGAAGGGGCTGCTTTTTGTAGAAGTTGGAGTAATGGGCCCATTCCAAATACAGCAGCTGGGGACGGGAGAAGGCATTTATTGATTTATTTATAGTGTGGAGGTAGGGGTCATTAACGTTTTGTGTGTGTGTGTGTGTGTGTGTGTGTGTGTGTGTGTGTGTGTTTATGTGTGTGTGCGTGCGTGTGTACGTGCTTGTGTGTGTGTGAGTGCTTGTGTGTGTCTTTGTGTTTCAGTGTTGACAAAAAGTTTGTAAATCACGTATCGGTACCTAAAATCTCAAACAAACCACTTCCCTATGTCTCACCCGTCTGTCACAAAGAGCTCCGTTGGGTCCGTCTCTGTCGTAGCGGCCGTCGTGTAGTGGGAAGGCGGCCACGTAGATATCGTTGGCCAGAAGACGTGAGATGCCCACTCCTGCACCGGCGGGAGGAGGGGAAGGGAAGAGGGGGATAAATGAGTAGAGGGAAGTGTGGAAGATGGAGTGAGATTAGGGAAGTTTGAGGAGGGAAGGAGGGGAAGGAAAGAGAGGGGGGGGACATATGAGTACAGGGGGGCGTGGAGGAGGGAGTGAGATTAGGGAGTGTGATGAGGGAAAAGAAGGATGGTGATACTTGAATAATAATTACCTATTTCCTATTAAATAGTTTTTATCTTATATGAAAATACGCTATATTATTTCATTATTTCATACACGCCTAAGTAATGCATGCAAATCTGTCAATAACGTCAAAACATTACAAACCGTGTGATATTCGTCCTCAAACAATATTTCACACCGGAATATTATAGATCCGAGAAGATTGAAAGACAGAAATATGAAACTAAGTATGAAACATGAGTCTGATCCCAAGAAAAGGTGTCATCATGCCAAAAGAAGCCGAGGGAAAGTGAATCAATAAGATGTGTTTGTACTGGCAAGGGAGAGTAACACAACGAATAAAACATCATATACAATTATACAGTATAGTTTGACAAGCAGTGGAATTCCCAATTATAGGCTTTACTGTATATATATATATTATTGTATTGAACGACGAGAGGTGTGCAAAGTTTACTTCACTTAATCTCTTTCCCTTCTTATTTCTCTTCATTCGAGGTATGCAAATTCAATTTTTTTTTTTTTTTTACTTCTCTTTAAACTGTAACTTCCCTCTTTCTTCTTTTAATTATTTAATGGGAAGGGATATTTGTATTGACGTTGCTTCAGTCCCTCAAGTGAAATTTGATAAACAATATATATACTGTTCTTGATATGGCCATGTTTTAACTGTGTACTCTCTCATGTCATGCTAAGCAGCACATCAATACAACACATACTAGGTGATTATCTAAAAGCTCTTATGCTAATAATTATAACCTTGAAAGCATAGAATCTGCCGCAAATAAATTAGTAAGTGCTCTGATAAGATATTTACCAATTAATATTATTAGAAAGTATGTATCATTAGTGACGAGGAAAGAAAGGGATAAGACAGAAAGAAACACACAATAATTGCAAGAGAAGCACCAAGAAGTCCAAGTCAACTGAAGTCAATAATTCACGTCATTGCCAACATCAGATGACGTCACTTCACCACCGACAACACATTAATTTCCACGGTGGTAGGTGTCGTTTCAACATTGGATTCTAACTCTTCCTCCCCCCGTCGTCATCTTTCACTTTGGCTTGACTGTGCTGACTATTGACCGCTTACTATTGGAAGGTGTAGACTGTAGGAAGGTGTTGGGAGCTGTCGTTGTAACATTGGAAGGTGTATGAAGGTGTTGAAAGGTGTTGTTGTAACATTGGAAGGTGTATGAAGGTGTTGGAAGGTGTTGTTGTAACATTGAAAGGGGTATGAATGTTTTAGGAGGTGTTGTTGTAAATTGAATGGTGTAGGAATGTGTTGATTTAACAAGTTGTCACCAATTGTTACACGTTGTTAACAGTTGATATCAGTTAAAGGAATTTGCAGGTATTTTTTTTAGCGGAATCGAGTCAAAAGCAGAATACCGAGTGAAGAAGAAGCAGAAAATGAAAAAGCAGAAATAAAAAGAAATAGTGTCATAAAATGTACTGTAGTTACCTTAATTAACACAAAGGTGACAGAAATGGAACTCTGAGTGAAAAATAAATACGAATGGAAAATAAAATCTAAGGAATTGTTATGAAGAAAGTGTAATTATTATAAGCACACACATTTGACAGAAAAGGATTGCTGAGTGAGAAAAAAAGTGAATATATAAAAGCACAGTCAAAGGAAGTGTCATGTCAGTCAGAGAACGTAAAGATTATATAAGAATAAATAATAATAATAATAATAATTAAAAAAAAAAAAAAAATAAAAAAAAAAAAAATATAATAATAATAATAATAAAAATAATAATAATAAAAATAAAAATAATAATAAAAAGATCATAATTGGACAAAATATAATCTTAAATCCATCATCAGAATTTGTAAGCTGATGAACAGGATTTAAATCTATACTGTATATAAATAATTTTATTATTATTAAGAAAAAAAGGTGTTATGATAATGTTTTGCAACTACACTATGTGGTTGTAATATTTTTTTGATACCAATGAATTAATTTTATTAATTTTATTGTCTTATATTATATTATATTATTGTCTGAAGTATCATATCTGGAATAATAATAATAATGAATTTGGTTTATGATTATGATTATATATAGTTTAATATATGGTGGGTAGGAATGGAGTAGATGAATTTAATGTAGACTATTGATTCCTCCATCACTACGTAAGTTAAGAACACACACCATGGAGGAATCAGAAGCCTTCAAAAAAATGTCGTACTCCTTCTCGTCTCCAGAATTAATAATATTGAGATGTATAGTTTTGTCCAATTATGTCTAGCCAAGTCCAATGAGGTACCCATAAGACCTGCTTTATACCTACGGCGACACTTGACTCTCTCTGTAGGAAGGGGACACAAATGGAGAAGAGAAATTAATACGTGTTGTTCCCTGAAAGTCCACGAAGGAAGGAAGGAAGGAAGGAAGGAAGGATAAGAAGGAAGGAAGGAAGGAAGGAAGGTAGGTAGGATAAGAAGGAACGAAGGAAGGAAGGAAGGAAGGAAGGAAGGAAAGAAGGAAGGAAGGAAGGATAAGAAGGAAGGAAGGAAGGAAGGAAGGAAGGATAAGAAGGAAGGAAGGAAGGAAAGTAGGAAGGAAGGAAGGAAAAAAGAAAGAAAGGAAGGAAGGAAGGATAAGAAGGAAGGAAGGATAAGAAGGAAGGAATGAAGGAAGGAAGGATAAGAAGGAAGGAAGGAAGGAAGGAAGGAAGAAAGGAAGAAATGAAGGAAGGAAGGAAGGAAGGAAGGATAAGAAGGAGTGGTAGTATAGCAGAGTGTGTATTCATTAAGTGAGGAGCCTTCTAGTTATCCTTTGAAAACTTCCAAGCGAATCGAGAAACTAAGTTGTGAAATTTTTTTGGTTGGTTTAAATTGACCCAGAGGATATGGGAAAAAATAAGTTGCGTTTTTTTTTTTTCTTGGGGATAGATTGACATTAGATTTAGGTCGAAGTGGCTTGTAATTAATTCGTGACAGAAAGTAGAAGAAATATAATAATATACACATCATTTTCAGAACTTAAGAACCTCGTGATCTTGTATGACCATGACACGAAACAAGCTCATTCCTAATAGGTGGTGTTTCGTGGCAATATTTGAAGGACTCATTTACCTCCAATTTTCTGACTACATCACAGGGTTCCTTAACTGGTGCAAGGCGCTTGGACGTTTTCAGAACAAGACAATTTTGTACAGAATATAAAAAGGCTTACTAAACTACAATGTCTCTCAGTGTCGTGATGAGTGGAAGAGAGGTGAGGTGTTCGTCTCAAAATACATATATATATATTTTCTTTTTTACTTCTACAACACTACACTCACACTACTTCTACTCACACTTTTCTATTTACTTTTACTACTACACTAAACTCACATTACTTCAACTCACACTTTTCTGTTTACTTCTACAACACTACACTCACATTACTTCTACTCACACTTTTCTATTTACTTCTACAACTCTACATTCACACTGCTTCTACTCATACTTTTCTATTTACTTCTACAACACTACACTCACATTACTTCTACTCACACTTTTCTATTTACTTCTACAACTCTACATTCACACTACTTCTACTCACACTTTTCTATTTACTTCTACTACAACAACACTACATTCACACTACTTCTACTCACACTTTTCTCTATGCAATATTTACACTATAGTTACAGGAAGACAATTAATGTTCAGGAAAAATTATGACAGCAGTAAAAGTAATCAAATTATAATATCTGCAAATTGGGAAGATAACATTAATGATTTACCGATGCAAAATAATTACACATCAACTATTAATGTACTGGATAATAAATGTTTCATGTTGTACAGCCTCGGTCATAAGTCCTCATCCACCGTTGGGAAATAAGAAGGTGTGTTATATTAGAAATTGCAAATATTATATCACAAACAATTTGGAGATTAATAAAGTCTATTGTTTATGTTTTTTTTAATCTTTGGAGGAGTGGCTGACAACGGACTAATGACTGCGACTGTACGGTGGATGATACTGACTTGTTGTTGTTGATATTGATTGGTATGTTTGTGTGTGTGTATGTATGTGTGTATGTATGTATGAATGCGATAGTAAGAATGAGTGACCAAGTAGGAGTGAATAAGTGCAAGTATCAATGAATGAGTGAATAAAGTAAGGGTGGATAATGAGAGAGTAAGAATGATTGAATAAACGAAAGAGTGAGTGAATTAATGAGTGAATGAATGAAAGAATAAAAATGAGTGAATGAATGAGAAAGAGTGAATGAGTGAGAGAGTGAGTGAGTGAGTGAGTAAGAAAGAGTGAGTGAGTGAGTGAGTGAGTGAGTGAGTGAATAAGTGAGTGAGTGAGTGAATGAGTGAGTGAGTGCATTAATGAGTGAATGAATGAGAAAGAGTGAGTGAATGAGTGAGTGAATGACCTACCTAACTCATTGTCGTTGTAGCGAACCCGTAGTAGGATTTCCCAGACGATGAGGCTCCGTTGTGAAGGCGAGAAGAACGACTCCCTGTCCTTGATTATGAACCTGTGGCAACACCATATCAGGTCAGTATAGGTCACGTCAGGTCAGGTCAGGTTAGGTCAGGTTAGGTTAGGTCAAGTTAGGTTAGGTCAGGTTAGGTGAGGTGAGGTGAGGTGAGGTGAGGTGAGGTTAGGTTAGGTTAGGTTAGGTTAGGTTAGGTCAGGTTAGGTTAGGTTAGGTCAGGTGAGGTGAGGTGAGGTTAGGTGAGGTTAGGTTAGGTTAGGTTAGGTTAGGTTAGGTTAGGTTAGGTTAGGTTAGGTTAAATTAGGTCAGGTCAGGTTAGGTTATAGTCTTCTTCAGTAGAATATAGTATACATGCCTTCAGTAGTACAGTGTATAATAGTTGAATTCAGTAGTACAATATATAGTAGTACTTGAACTCAGTAGTAGTAGTAGTTATGAGGAGTACACATGTTGAGTACCTATGCATCTTTCACACAAGTAATGCTCAGTATCTTTCGTCCACCAGAGAGAAAGCTCAGTATTTGTTATCGTTTATTTCTGTAATGCTTGGTGCCCTCTATCCACCCAAGAAAAATATTTGCTCAGTCTCCACCACACCATTATATTTACATTCATTTCTCTCTCTCTCTCTCTCTCTCTCTCTCTCTCTCTCTCTCTCTCTCTCTCTCTCTCTCTCTCTCTCTCTCTCTCTCTCGTCTCTCTCTCTCTCTCTCTCTCTCTCTCTCTCTCTCTCTCTCTCTCTCTCTCTCTCTCTCTCTCTCTCTCTCTCTCTCTTTCTGGGTGTATGTACATTATGCACCTACATGTAATACAAAGCAATAGAGTCATAACCTAATCCCTTTTACAGTAATACTTTGGTGTACTCTGGTATAACTTACAGGCGGTCAAGATGCAAGATCAGTATGTTGGGTTATACACGTCTTATATACACATTGTAAGGGATCATTGTTGTTGTTGTAGGCAAAGTGATGGATACAGATTCCTCCAAACTGTAGCAAAGAGAGAATACCTTGGTTTATGTGGTTTTTCTTTGTAGCAGTTTGGGTGAATCAGTTGCCTTCAAATTACCCACTAATATAATATCATGGGCTCTTGAACTGTGTGTGTGTGTGTGTATATATAACATTATTTACATATGCCTCTGCACTTATGATACCTTTTACTGTTTTAGACATATATTATACAGTAAGTGGTTTTTAGATTAATTAAGGGGTAAAATAATGTTGGGAAATTGGATGGTACTTAATTCCTCCAAGCTGTGCCACGAAACAATCTCCTTCAATGTACATGATGTTTTGTGGTGCATTGTGAAGTAACCAGTAGTCTCCATTCCTCAACATCACAGTCCTCAATGATAACCAGAGTCTACCAGGCAAGTGTTTGGATTCTCGCATGTCACAAGAATAAACTGACAAGGCTTTGAGTTCGAGCATGATCTCAGAATGTCAATATTTACAGGGACAAACACTACTCATTTAAACCATAAATTAATATATATATTTTTTTTCCTTGTAACCCTTCTTGTATAATTGATCAAAAGGAAAAAAAATCAATATGTGTAGTTAGGCAGTTTATAATTACGGCACGAGTGTGTTTAACCACCTACAATAATATCCTGATTTGCTGTTGGTGTTTGTCGTCAGTAAAATTTTGTAGCGCGTGTTGTTGGTTCCTTCATCAAGCATTCTGAGCATCCTTCAGGTGACGTATATACAGTATATTCCTTAGTCCTAACATGCCACCTCCTACATTGATTATGCTTGGGAAGTACTGTATGCTTAAAGCCCTTACCTCCCTCTCTTTAGTCTCTACCCTGTGTCGGTCTCCACAACCCAACACGAATCAAACCCGAAGAGTATATATAAACATAAACATTAAATTAAGGTAGGGAGAAACTAAAGGCAATATTTTCCCTTATTGTCCATTCACCCTCGTCAGATTTAGGGTTTTGTCTCCTGTTCTACACTACATGTTATGATATTATTTACACGTGCTTTCATTCGTGTGTTATTACTTGATGAAGCTGCATGTCTATACAAACAAATCATTACTGGACTAATTGTTATATGTGTATGTGCTGGGTATACTTGCCAGTTGGACGGCGCCATGGGAGTAACACTAAGTAACAGAAGACAACAAACAACAGGTTAGATCTCAAGTGTAGAATATGAAATCTCATAATTGTGTATTTTTTTTTTTTATTAGGATTGTACTGTAGATGGTGCGTGTATCAGTGTGTGTGTGTGTGATAACATTTATATCTTTACCCTACAACGTACATTGCTAGAATACATATTAGTACATCTTATAAGAACGAAAAAGGGAAATTTAGTGTTACCTAAATTTGCATATCGTCATTCAGTACATCGAACAAGAACACATAATACCGCAACAACTCATCCAGCTACAACACCTACTGGAATGTTGTTGTTGTTCTAATATTCAAGATTTTTTAGGTGAAAACAGACAAAATAACAAATTACGTGTAGTTGACTAGTAGTTTATTCATATAAGGAGTTTCTATAGTACCGTAAGCATCAAGATAATTTTCTACACACAGTGCTTGAAAAAATTCTATGGATTAAGGAGAGATGAAAACAACGCGTGAAGAGTGTCAAGAGATTAATTAAAGGGTGTTAGGTATTGTCGGAGAATTGAAGGATGGGGATTCCTCCAAGCTACAGTACAAAACGGAGCTCGTATGCAGAGGGAGTGTGTGTGTGTGTGTGTGTGTGCTTCTTGCAACAGGTTGGAGGGATCCTTAACCTCCACTACGATAAAAGCATCAAACTCATCTTGAAATATTTTGTTATTCTGTGAACTACCTTACAGTGCAGTTCATATCAAAACAAACACTAATGATGAGTGAACATTAATGACTAGTCTATGTGTGGGGAATTACTCTTCTACATTATTTTGGGTTTTAAGGGGAATTTTGGAAATGGCTTAATTAAGGTTCTCTGACTCGGACCTTTTATTACGTTGGCCTACAAAAGCCTTGACGCCAGACAGCTATTCCGACCACTTAAAAATTAACCAGTAAAATATATATAAACCATAATCAGAGTAAAACTTTATATATATATACTACTACAACAACACTAGTTACTGGGATACGCACTGTGCCGTGTATGATATGTGTCTTTACTGGTGAAAGATGAACGTGAAATGATTCCCGTACCCATTTTTGAAGAGGGTCATGTGGAAGGGGGACAAACGACCCTTGGAGAGGTATGCTTCTTGCGTGAACCCCAGTCTAGATGTGGAACCAGTGACGGACATGATGAGGAGGAGGTTGTTGGTTACTTTGGGTTGGGTTGCGTTGGGTTGTTGTTGTTGTGGGGTTCATGAGTGCGGTGCTCTAAGGAGACTGACTCACTCACTCACTCACTCGCTCAATCATCACACCACATTTTGGACAAGATGCTCAACTCGCTATAAACTACTCGGTACAATAATTATTCTCTTTATTTTGCACAAGGACTAGGCTACTTGACACTGAATTAAGCTGGTATGTTGCAAAGGAGACTAGGATACGAAGACTTGGCTGCTACTTGGCTATGAAAGACATTGCCACGGTGAGAAAATTTAACAGGAATGTATGTATACTTGGTTTCAATTGTATGTGTCTGTGTGATTTCAGTGTGGCTATTATTCGCAACGGTATAGTCAATAAATCTCGTAAAACCAAGTTCGATAGTGAAATTTAAGAACGTGATTGAGTCGCAAAATAAACTGAAATAGAAGTTTTTTAAAAATGAATATATATACTGAATAATGTCAAGGAATAAGACACATTTTCCTGATACTTACACATCACTGAAATCTTTTACAATATATTATTTTAATCACTCATGCATACATAGCCGGATACAAACTACACTAATAAGAATATAATACAGTGTTAGAGAAGAACTGATCGATAGTCGCCTAGTTACAGTCCAATATTCATCACTTTAACTGCTACACTAAAACACGTCTTAAAGGAGGGTAGTAAAGTGTTGATAAATTTGGAGCAACTGATTCCTCCAAACTATTGTATGCAGTAACAGACCACCGTAAATTATATACATCTGGTCCTGTTTCCTAGCATACTTTGGAGGAATCAAGGTGCTTTAATGTATCAAAAGTCCCCATAACACATCATTTATTCCCCTCTGTCTGTGTGGCTGGTCTATCTATGGTCTTCACAAGTCGGACCCTGTTTTCGAATATTAATTAAGGACCCTGTAATCATGTATGAGACTTAGTGGCTTCTGATTCCTCCTCACTGTGCCACTAAACAAGCTTCTTCAGTATAGAGGATGTTTTGTGGCACTGTTTGAAGGACTCATTAATTAACCTCCAATTTTCTGACTATCATCACAGGGTCCCTTAATGAAGAAGAACGTAACACTGACGACGAGTTATACTTACTGGTCGACGTGTGTTCGGTTGAATCCCGTGGAGAAGTAGGTGGGTTCCTGTGGGATCCTCGAGTGGTCGTACTGGAAGGGATCTTTGACGCCCAACCAGCTGAAGAATCCACTCTTTTTTTTCTCGGCGTCTTCTTTCTGTTGTGTGGTTGATTGGTTCGTCCGGGTTGGTTGGTGTGGATTGTTTAGGGAGAGAAGCCAATGAAGAAAATATTGTTAAGGATCTGGTGATTGTGTTTTGTGTGTGAACATTTGGAGGCTTCTGATTCCTCCTGACTGTGCCACCGAACATGCTCAAATAATAATTGGTGTTTCGTGGCAATATTTGAAGGACTCATTTATTTATCTCCAATTTTCTGACTACATCACAGGGTTTCTTTAATTAATGACAGTAACTATTCCGTATTGTACAGTGAAGTAATCCTAGCATGAATACAACACACACACACACACACACACACACACACACACACACACACACGCACACACACACACACACACACACACACACACACACACACACACACACACACACACACACACACACACACACATACACACACACACACACACACGCACACACACACACACACACACACACACACACATACACACACACACACACATACACACACACACACACACACACACACACACAACATACGGTAATCTAAAAAGCTACCTATACCTCTAAACTGTGTCGAGAAAAAAATTATCTGTAATATTACGAGTACAGTATTGTAATTTGTAAAGGTTAGTTAGTATCCTCTATCATCCCAACAACATCTAACCTACAGCACCTTAAACTCAGAGACCTATTTTTACCCCTCAGGTATTCGAAACTATGTGTTGCCAAATTATGTAAACACAGTCGTGAATTTATATGCCTTTCGAGGAATTTAATCAAACCTTTCAATATCGCGTGGGTGGTATAACTTCCTTTAAGAGTCGTAAATAAAGCGACTTTAATTGGTTGCAATAAAATACCCATAAATAAAATATTGCAGTGTGGGAAATGCTAATATATATATATATATACTGTATTATACAACCTTCACCAGACATACCGTGATTATGATGTTATTTTTTTATATTGTGTGAAGGTAAATAATATCAAGATTCCACCCTCACCTTTCCACCACCCCACTATGTTTTATTCTTTATTTGCATTACAATCCCAGGCATTACTCTCCTACCGATATCATCTCCCTCCTCTTTCTTTCCTGTCTCAACTACTACTACTACTGCTACTACTACTACTACTTGTACCACTACTACTACTAGTACTACTACTACTACTACTGGTACTACTACTACTACTACTACTCATTTTCTTGTCACATTGTTCTTCATTAGTATTACAGTCAAATCTCTCTCTCTTTATGCGTTTTTTTTTTATCAGTGTTACCGTCCAAAACTTGACGTCATTCACACTTCCTCCCCATCCCCCTCCACCTGTCCACTTCCCCCCACCCACCCCCAGCCCCACCCACCCCCTCTCCATGCTTTTGGTGGCTCTTGGCTAAAATTACGCAGTTGTTTGAAGTGGTTCAGTCATGCAATCAGGTATCGAAAGTCAATTGCAGGCGGACTCGCTTGCGAAAACACCATTGTCCGCATCACATCAGGCTGTTGCCAATCCGACACCCAAATTATGCAGTACTATGACCTACATCTGATGGAGTGTTATTTTTAAAATGCTACGTATACCTATAGTACTTAAACCCAGGTATTTAAGCTTGGTATTCAACACTAGTATTTTTAACTTAGTACATAACACAAGTATAACACAAGCATAACACAAGTATAACACAAGCATAACACAAGTATAACACAAGTATTAATGTTAGACATGATAGATATTGCAAGTATTTAGACTTATCTTAGGTTTTTATGAAGGAAAGCAAAACTGTGCATTTCAATTACTGTACAGTACATAGGCTAATAATATGATACACTATTTATCACACACAGAGAGCATTATATATTTTTAAACTTGGCCACTCCAGTCAAAAAGATTACATATGCAATGAACATATCATATACAGTACCTTAAAAATATCATGCAACATATAGTATAGATTACACATATACATCAACACCATGCACATCTATAACACGATTAGATAATAAGCATCACAGACACGAAAACACTGACTGCATTCAACGTTATAATACAGTACATACCTGAGTGTCATTTTGTCTTATATTTTAACCCTGATGTAGAAACTTTGGAGACTAAAATATCGCTTTTGATATACAGTAAATATAAAGGAGATTCTACTGTGATCTTAATAATTATGTTCTTTACCATCTAATACTTCAGTAATCCATTTTGCTTCTTCCCAAGCGTGCATCTTGAAATTACATTGTGATTATGAAGGAACGGTCGTGATATTAATAGATTCAATAGACGTTAGCTGCTTCGAGTTCAGAAGATTGATTTCAAGACTCACACAATAGACGACAAGAAGTAAATGTACAATTAATGAACCAGTACACTCAACCTAGAAATAATGTAAGATCCACCAGGCCAGTATATATTATTGTCTCTCTCTCGTAGTTACATTTCATTATTGATTTGGGCATTCCTAGTTGTTACTGAAAATATATTCGTGGCCTCTGCTGGTGCCCTGGGTCATGAACGGAACAGTCACCTCTCGTATAGTGTGAGTTTTATGGAGTAGTAAGTCAGGGGATTGCGTGTAGTGAAGATTGGCCTTAAAATTCCCACCTAGAATTGAACTGCCTGGGGAAATGGTATAGAAATTGGAGGTCGGGTATAGAGGAGTGCGAGGAATGGTTATGAATTCCAGTGAACGGTAGACTAGGGCAAGAGTATACAATGTGTGAGAGTGGGGATTGTTGGAAAAGTACTTAGACCGCAGTGAACGTTTGATAAATAACAACGACAACACAGAGAACCGTTCTCTGTGAATCTGTTATTACTGTGCTTTTCTTTACGACCCTCTCAATAAATAAAGACAAAGGATATGTTATTACGTCAGCATCTCCTCCTCGAGAACTTGAGGTAAACAAATCGACGAATCTGGAGTGATGGATGACGCAAATACGATCCAGCGTTCATTACAATCCAATAGATGATGACTGACGAACTCCACGACCCACGTCACTAATTGTAGGTGAAGTGGTCTAGGGTAAACATTAGCCCCAATACGTTCTGATGGAGGAAATCGATGTGCACCCTTTCACTGTCACACATGAACACACACGAACCGACTAATGTGCTAATGTGTTGACACCATCTCGGTCCCCACGGTGAACCACGACCAAGCACAGTGACGCATACATTTTAAGCACGTATATATATTATACAGTACATAGAGATCATTGTTAAATATACGGTATATACATAATTATAGTTTGTACAAGACATCGTGAAGGTGGAAGCGTTACTATGACAACAATAATATGGTTATATTAATGGGGTCATTTTTTGTGGATATACTTTACTAATGGCAACTGATTCCTCCAAACTATACTTTTAAACAGACTAGTTAGTACTTTTAGAATACAACGAAAAGAGAATCGGTTTTGTAGCAGAATTTGAAGGTACCAGTAACCTTTTCAGTATGTCAAAAAGAGATGACCCCTTTTAATGAAGTGAAGGTTTGTACAGTGGTTCACATCTAGTGTTGGTCGTCATTTAAACTGTACAGGACATGCGAGGTTTGGTTTTCATCACAGTCTGTATTACACATTGTTGTTGTGTCTGGTCAGTTTTGATTGGTGTTGGAGTTTGTACAAGAAATAGAGCGAGTTGAATGTGTTGCCTGTGGTGGTGATTAAGGGCATAGACAAGATCATTTCCTTGGCTCAGTGATGACGATGGATCCGTGTTATGTTTCCATGCAGTGTATTTATTATTGGAACATCGTACAGGTAATCGTCACTTCCAAGTCTATGAATCATCTTGCTTATGATCCACTTGGCAACGCAGCAAGTGTATAGTGAGTCCAGGATAGTGTGTCGACGTGGCTGACAGTGAGTTAATGGCAGTGAAGAGCCAACAAATTGATAGAAGACGAATGTATATCAATGATTGTTATGTGATATCTATCAAGTTGTATCATAGCTGACTAATAAGGAGGTGAGGCAATGGATAAAGTGTGTGACAGATACCGATAGAAGGAGAATAATTGAACAAGTAGTGATGGTTCAGTTATTTAAATGAATTGCAAGAACAGATGACATACAGAAGTACGAAATACATCGGTTTGTGCTGTACATATTAATATAATGGTATATATTATTACAGTGTGTTATTTAGAACAACTACCGAAGAAACCTTATCATGACAACTCTGTCACTGAGTATATATATAAAAAAAAAATAAAAAAAACATTATACAACCACATAGTAAGTGAAACGTGGGTGGAGGTGACCGTAGAGTTTTCCGGGCTTATCGTAATTGTTCATTTGCCTCAATGATTATGTAGAATCTATTCCGGGACAACTATGCGAGTGCAAATACAGCTACTCCTTTGAATAACATGTAAGTTAAAGGTGTAGACTGTGTTCTGAGCTCCTTTCATCATTACTTTAAGAACAGAGCCATGTGTAATGTAAACATAACGTGATTTATATATCTTTTTCCAGATAAGTAATAATGATTTAGTAGTTTATTGTGTTGAGGTTAATTTGACTCTAGTTTGGCAGGAAATGAACGTTTGATTTGTTTGCGTAGTTGAGTGCAAGTTGGTTTCTGTTTAAATATAGATTATTCGATTGTGTGAATGTCAGGTAATGTTTATAGGGAAGCCTACGCGGTCGTGTAAATGGTGGTGGGTAATGTTTATGCTGCTGTTAAATGAATAAATACCAGTCAGTTTATAATGTGGAGGTTTATCTGAGTTGGATTATAATAGGTTAGAGACGGACGAGCAACAACAGGCATTAATGAGGTGATACAGTTTGGGTACATTATAGTGCTCTGATTCCTTCAAAGTACGCCAGGAAACAGGACCAAATTAATTAACATAAAATAATGGTAACCTGTTGCTTGGAATAATGTGGAGGAATCAGTTACTCCAGATATATATACCACCAACACTGTAACAATCCCCTTAAAATGACAAACTGTTTTTTTAGGAAACGGACGGAGTACAAAATATGCAAACATGGCAGCACACTTATGACGTCACGACAACAGTGACGTAGAGGATGTGACGTCACTTACCCAGACTTCGCCTCCACGAATGACAATAAATTTCTGAGTCGTGGGAGAAAGAGTGTGGTTTTGGTTAGTGCCAGAAGGAATTGGTACATTTTATAGTAAGTGATTAATATATTGGAAAACTTAAGAGTACACATTATACAGCTTCGAATATACAGTAGTGCTAAAGATGGAGAGCTCAATACGGTCAGCTGTATAGATAGAGTACAGTATATAGAAAGTGATTAGTAACTTAGTAATTATCAATACACATCATAGAGTTGCAGGGGTAGTGCTAAGTTGAAGAAATCTGCAAGGTTAGAAACAGAAATACAGTACAGTTAGTGGTCATTACTCTTGGTTTTACGAATGAGAGGAATAAATAGATTACCTACTACAAGCGAGTGAACTTAACCCTATCAATATATTCACTAGAACCTACTAATTATATATTATACTACTAGTGCAGGCAGGTGACATCACATTACTACTGAAAACACTCGCAAAATAATGAGAGCAATAGTCAAAAGGTCCTCTCAAATGTCTCCACCATCACCTCACAACAACAACAACATCAAGCCAATGAACTCAGTCAGGCCTCAGCTCGTCACATTCTCAGTCTCTTACGTTATTAGTCATTCCAAGTGGGTCATGGCCTTGGGGAAAAATACTGGGCAATACAAAAACTGAAAAAAAAATATATAAGGCTCACAAAAATGTACATCACAAAAAGACTACTTTGAGAAATACTGCGAGATGCAAAGCAAAAATAAAAGATTCTCATTTGACCCATACCAGTGCGGGCTATACAGTACAGGATTAAAGCCTCATGTCAAGTATACTCAATCATACAGGAGCCAGCCAGCCAGCATATCCACCAACCAGTCGTAGCTCAGAATGAATATACAGCTAGAATATACGTGCTAACCATCACATACACATGCAATTCCCAAACTACTTCATGGAAATCCTTCGAGCATTCGTGAACAACATTCATTCTCAAGACAAATTCTTATATAACATTAAGCTTTACCTACACATTGTGGCAGAAATATTGATTTTTTATTATACATACATTATCTAACTATGCAGTGTAAATGTAATCTATGTATGAGGTTTCCCTAGCAATAGCAATGTTCATGCTGACTTTTATGTATAATTATGTATATATATGTGCTTCTACTTTGCTACATGCCTATATACTTAATACGTTTATGTACATGAATATAATATACAGCTACTGTATAAAATAGGTATAGGTATAATAGTACACGTGAATGGCCAGGTACCCTTTTCATAATTCTGTGATCCAACAACAAATCTCTACTTACGTCTCACACCAAACCCAGGCCCTTTCACTCATCATTATTACACACACACACACATATACATACACACACACACATACACACACGCGCGCGCGCGCGCTTTTTTCTTTGTTCGTTACCTCACCGACACAACCACCAACATTTCAATCTGTGCATATACAACACGAATGTATTATACAGCAACACTCAACGCTGGTATCAAACATATTAGTATTCAGGGTCGATAGGTAGATATGCTATACACATCACCACCACAGAGTGTAAACAGTCGCTACACGGTATTATTTCTCTCGGGTGTTTACCAATGGAATGTATTCGACCTACTAACTGAAATATTTACTCTATTCATCATAGCAGTGAGGACTTGACCACCAACTCTACCTACTCAAAGGCCACAATTATTGATCTCTTGGACACACACACACCTCACGTACCTAAGCGACATCATTTGTTTCCCAAGACACGATTCATTACCCCTAAAATGAGTCCATATCACCCACGCTACACCACAACATATAAAGCCACACCACAACAAACTCCAACGCCATCAAAACCGTCTGCATCATCACAACCTTGCACCTAAATCCACACCATACCATGACAAAATACACCTTACCAGACCACACCACACCACACCATACCAATCTTCAGCACACCATATCAAATCACATCACAACACACCATACCATAACAAAATACACATTACCACAAACCACACCACAACATACCACACCAATCTTGAGCACGCCATATCAAATAACATCACAACACACCATCACCAAACCAAAACAACTCACACCTCATCACACTCACTACACTAATCCAAAATAAACTCACACCACACCTCAAAGCACTGAATCACACCCCATCAAACCAGACCACAACACAACACAACACACAACAACACACCACGTATACTGTACATACCTTGATTGGTTTCTTGAGTTTCATGATCTCAGCGTATCTGGCGAGGAGGTCCCAGGGGGCGTGGATCTTGACGAAGTAAGTCTCTCCGTCCTGCGATTGCTGTGTGGGAGAGGAGGATTGGGGTGAGAGAGAGAGAGAGAGAGAGAGAGAGAGAGAGAGAGAGAGAGAGAGAGAGAGAGAGAGAGAGAGAGAGAGAGAGAGAGAGAGAGAGAGACAGAGAGAGAGAGAGAGAGAGAGAGAGAAAGTGGGGAGAAATAGGGGAAACGCGTTACTATGTAAGAGGGAGAATAACACGCATACACTCACACGAATAAAAAACAACACACACACACACACACACACACACACACACACACACACACACACACACACACACACACACACACACACACACACACACACACACACACACACACACACACACACACACACACACACAAACATCCATAATGCCATAATATTTAATTCTGCATTGGAAGCTCATAAATATTGTGTGAAGACGTGCATGTTGGTTAGGTACTTATGTCACGAACACCACACCTGGATTACCTAGCCTTTATCCTGTCACACACACACACACACACACACACACACACACACACACACACACACACACACACACACACACACACACACACACACACACATTCCATATCTATAACTCTATTCCTTTCTTCATATTTTTTTATTTCCTAGTCATCATTTCCCTTTCCATATATTTCCCACATATTTCCACATATTTTCACATATTCCCAACATATTTTGCACATATTTCCGAGTCATTATAATTTCTCTTTCTACATAATTTATCTTCTTCAGTCTCTATTTTGATAACTTCACCATCCCTATAATAATTTCTACCTTCACTATCTCTACTAATCCTCTTCACCATCCCTATGTGCACGATATTTCCCTCTCCATTATATTTATTTGTTGGTTCTGTTGCCTCACATACTTTGGAGGAATCAAGGCACTCCTATGTGCAATTGAACACATGAATGGGTGGTACAGCTCAGGTGAAAGATACTTGTCCCATTTTAGTAACCAGTGTCTATTATCAGGTACTTGCTTTTTATTACCATCCTCAATACTGACTTCTGCCCCTGATTGATGTCTCCTATTTGGCACTAAGGAACTTGATATTGGGAGAAAATTGACCATCTTTCACTTAGGCTGTACCACCCATTCATGTGTCCAACTGTAACAAATGGATCCCCTTCTTATAATCTATCTCTTTGCTCCTCACTCACCGACTTGTCCTCCTCCTCCAGTTCCAGCCCCTCCTCCACCAGGTTCTGCTCGAAGATCTTGCGTCGTTGTGTTTCCTCCTCATCGTCGATATCCTTGTAGACGAGAACGAAGTCTATTCTTCGCTTGTTGTCGCGGAAGAAGAGCGTTTCCACCGTCCTGCGAACCTGAGGGATGGATGGAGGGATAAATAGATGGATAGGAGTGGTTGGTCGGGTGGATGGCTGGATGGGTAGGTAGGATGGAAGGTAGGATGGTGGGAGTGTGGATAAATGGATACAGTGGATGGGTGGGTAGGTAGGATGGAAGGTAGGATGGTGGGAGTGTGGGTAGATTGATACAGTGGTTGGTTGGGTGGGTAGATGGATGGGTTGGTTGGGTGGGCAGATGGATGGGTTGGTTGGGTGGGTAGATAGATAGAGTGGTTGGTTGACTGAGTGGGTAGCTTGATGGGTGGGAGTGTGGGCAGATGGATGGGGTGGTTGGTTGGGTAAATAGATGGGTTGGTTGGGTGGATAGTTAGGTTCGTGTATGTATATGTGTAGGGAAGTGGGTAGATTGGTGTAAGGTGGGTTAGTGGGTTTGTAAGTTGGTTGGCTGGACGGTAG
>JAWZYT010005782.1:0-38711 GCA_034508575.1 Petrolisthes manimaculis | reverse complement strand
ATAAAATGTCAGCATCTTTTCCAGCCTCACACACATCGCTTTCAAGTAATGTATAACTGGAACCTTTCCTGTTTGCCTCCTCCTGTATTCATTTGAGGAGATACGGAGAAAAGAAATCCAAGATGAAGAAGAAGAATTAGGCTTTAGGTCTGATGATCCCACAGCAACAGGGAGGAAAGTGATCGAGAGAAAGGACAGAAAACACAAAGGAAAAGATGAGTTGAAAAAAATGAAAGTGCTACTCCGATCCGAGGGGGCACGCTAACCCTTAAAGCACAGTGCACATCACCACAGGCTGTATCTCCCTACGGCTTCGTGAAGGAGAATGTAATAAATTTAAAGGAAATAGAAATGAATTAAAGATATGAAAGAAATGAGAATAAGAAAGTTACTGTGAAGAGCCTTTATACATTATACAGCCACAATCTAATCTCCAGCAACACTCTTCTTCCATTGTGCATATAAATCAGAATCATATCTAAATATCAATTAATACAACACCTTATGTCAACTCAAACCCCTCAATTATTATTTTGAGGTGCTGTAAAATGATACATGTATTGATCTGTAACACCAAGATATGAACTACGATGGAAGGAAAGTGTTGCGTATATTTGATTGTGGCTGTACATCAAGACGAAGAACAAGGGAGTAATGGAAGGAAGGAAATTAAATCGTACAAGTAAAGTGGACGGGAATATCTAACTCGAGAAATAGAGGCATTCCGCGTAGGTCAAAAATATACACATAGGAATTGAGGGGACTATGAAATTGACGTAGTAGCCTATATTAGGGTCAGGAAAGTTAATTACATCAGCAAGGTATGATATGCTAAAATAATATATCTCAAAATTATATACACAGTAAAGTGTAACAATAAAAAGAGACCATGAATATTTTTGAATAACAAGACGAGCAAAACGAATGAAATTATTTTGTTATAATGTCGTATCAACAAAATATATATATAAAAAAAAATTGAAGTCTAAAAGCAAAAACTTACATCACGCCATCAAGTAAAGAAAGAAATACACAGAGAAATGAATAATGAAGCAACAATATTATGACGTATATTCTAAAAATAAGCCATCCAAAGAAGCTGACTGCCACCACGAACCATAGGCAATCCATCAAGGCTAAAATCAAAGGCGAGGTGTGATGAATGTGAGGCCCAGGACACGAACCCCGGCTCCACAAAGGCGAGTTGCGTGACCACAGACCATGTTATCAATCTATGAGGCCGAATCGCATTTTTAATCACAGGCCCGTATAGACGATCGCTGTGGACTGACTGCACTTCACGCTAATGGACAGACCAAGCCAAAAGTTGTTATTATGTACAGACCAAGCTTAAAGTTGTGATCATGGCAATAGTTGTGATTATGTAAAGACCAAAAAAAAAAAATTGTGATTATGCCAAGAGTTGTGATTATGTACAGACCAAGCTTAAAGTTGTGATTATGTACAGACCAAGCTTAAAGTTGTGAGTATGTACAGACCAAACCAAAAGTTGTGATTATGTACAGACCCAAGCCAAAAGTTGTTATTATGTACAGACCAAGCTTAAAGTTGTGATTACGTACAGACCAAGAAAAAAGTTGTGATTATGTACAGACCATGACGAATTTTTATCAGATTAAAGTTCATTATGGGTCATTACGGCATACAAATACAAGAGGACCAATTTGGGAAGAAAACAAGATTGGCAGTAACTCATTAGTTCAGACTAATTTGCGAGTAGCGATAATAATTTAGTATTATGTTACTGCATAATTATTTAATAGCCTATTTTGATGTTTCGGATCATTATTATGTTATTATTTTAATTATCTATATTTTCATTCAAATGGTGTACTCATAAGGATATAATGACAATGAAAATAGAATACTCAATAAAACTTAAACATCTTTTAGAACCATATAGTTCATTATTTTGTAATTATTGTACAGTATAGTATATGTACTAATTCCTTCGTACATGTTTAACTGAGAAGGATTTGGGAGGAAAATGTTTTGGTAGGAGGTCTGTGTGAGAGTTACTGGGAATATCCGTCAGTCTGGTTCCCGACCGGAGTGGCTCAGTATAATGATGGTCTCTGGTTCCCTGTTGCCTGTCTGGTCTGGCCTGCCTCACTCACTACACCACCCTGCTCTTTCCTTACCAGGGCCGCATCAGGTGCACCTCTCATCTTCAGTCTTTCCCTCGACCTCTCTCCTTCATGATCCCTTTCTGCCTCCTCTCTACCTTTCCCTCGACTTCTCCATCATCCCTTTCTGCCTCCTCTATCTTTCCCTCACCGTCTCCATCATCCCTTTCTGCCTCCTCTATCTTTCCCTCAACTTCTCCATCATCCCTTTCTGCCTCCTCTACCTTTCCCTCAACCTCTCCATCATCCCTTTCTGCCTCCTCTACCTTTCCCTCAACTTCTCCAACAACCCTTTCTGCCTCTTCTATCTTTATTTTTCCTTTATCTTATTTATCCACTTAATTCCTTTTCATTCTCCTTTTCTCCCGGTCCTCTCCTAAGGCGATTCTTTCTCCTATAGTTTTAATTCATCGCTCATCCTTTTCCTCTTTTCATTTTCTTCTACTGCTCTTCCGTATTATTACCTCTTTTTCCTCTTCAACCCTGCCTCCTCTCTCTCTCTCTCTCTCTCTCTCTCTCTCTCTCTCTCTCTCTGTGTGTCTCTATCTGTCTCTGTCTCTGTCTCTCTGGATCTGTCTCTCTTCTCTCCCTCTCTCTGGATCTGTCTCTTATTCTCATTCTCTCTCTCTCTCTCTCTCTCTCTCTCTCTCTCATTGCTTCACCTCTTCTCCTTTTCCTGTTATCATTATCCTCCATTTCCTCCTCTTCCCTCTCGTCTCCTAAGTCTCCATACCCGCAATATCCTGCCTTGCATCCTTCTTCATTAATTCCCCTCCTCTCCATTCCATCCCTCCTGTAAACTCTCATCTCTCCTTCCCCTTTCCTCTTCCTCCTTTCGTCTCCTTCTCCATGTTTCCTTCTTCTCTCTCTCTCTCTGTGTTTCCCTTCCTCTTCTTCCATCCTCCTGTTAACTCTCATCTCTCCTTCCCCTTTCCTCTTCCTCCTTTCGTCTCCTTCTCCATGTTTCCTTCTTCTCTCTCTCTCTCTCTCTGTCTGTTTCCCTTCCTCTTCCTCCATCCCTCCTGTAATCTCTCATCTCTCTTTCCCTCTTCCTCTTTCTCCTTCCCCTCCTATCTCCTTCTTCGTGTTTCCGTCTTCCTTCCTCTCTCTCTCTCTGTTTCCCTTCCTCTTCCTCCTTACCCTCCTGTTTACTTCTCTGTTTCTCTCCGTTTCTCACCGTTCATCTTCCTCCTTTTCCTCCCATCTCCATCTCCTCCGTGTTTCCTTCTATCTTTCCGTCTGTTTCTTCGCCCATCTTCTCTTCTTATTTCCTTATTCATCTTCTATATTTCGTCTTATTTTCGTCTGTCCTGCTCCACGATATTCCATTCCTTTCATTTTCCTATTTTCTTCTCACTCGCCTTCTCCTCTATGCTCATTTTCACTCAATAATATTACATATCATTTATCACCGTAATAATAATATTCCTCTCCTCCCTTCTTTTTCCTCAGTTTCGTCTTCCACACTTTCGTTTATCCCTCCTTTTTCATATTCATTTTCTCTCTCCAATACTTCCTTCCTCCCCCTTCCTTATTTACTTTCTCCACACTTTCCTTTCCTCCTCCTTCCTCATTTTCTCCCTCCACTCTTCCTTTTCCGTCTCATCCTTCCTTCTCCTTCCTCATTTTCTCCCTCCACACTTTCCTTCCCTCCTTCCTCATTTTCTCCCTCCACACTTTCCTTCCCTCCTTCCTCATTTTCTCCCTCCACTTTCCCTTTCCTCCTCCATCGTTGTCTCTCCCCCTTTTTTTTTTCATCACAATTGCATCGCTCGCCATTCACCACGTTCCACTTTTCCTACTTATATTCCTTTAACTTTCTCTCCCTCGCTTCTCTCCTCCATTCCAACCCTTACTCCTCCTCCTCCTCCTCCTCCTCCTCCTCCTTCTACAGTACAAAGTTGCTATGTCTCTCTCTCTCATCCCTCTTTGTTAACATCCCACTCGAAATCCTCTCTCTCTCTCTCTCTCTCTCTCTCTCTCTCTCTCTCTCTCTCTCTCTCTCTCTCTCTCAATTACGTTTTAATATATACTAATTTCTGTTATTTTATTTTTTTCTTTGCTCTCTCTCTCTCTCTCTCTCTCTCTCTCTCTCTCTCTCTCTCTCTCTCTCTCTCTCTCTCTCTCTCTCTCTCTCTCTCTCTCTCTCTCTCTCTCTCTCAATTACGTTTTATATTATATTAATTTATGTGATTACTATTTTTTTCTTTGTAATGCTAGTTCTTCTTAGTTTTACGAGTGGTTTGTTTGTTCATTTTTGGTATATCAACTACTAGGCATATACTTAAAGTTAGTATGGAAATCTGTAATACGTGATTAATTATAACTATTTGGGCTACAACCCATCGTAGATATGTTATTTTTCATTCATTCATTTTTTAGGTCCGACAAAAGCTTCGGATTATTGGACTTCGATTCATTAATAATAATTATGTAATGTCCAAATGTACATACAAACCTATGTAGCCAATAAAGGTATCAATATCATATAAATTAGTTATCTATTCCCTATACACACACACACACAAACACACACACACATAACACACACACACACATAACACGCAAAAACACACTCACATACACACACCAGTACACATGTCTTCCAAACACACACACACACACACAAACACACACACACACAAACACACACACACACACACACACACACAAACACACACACACGCAAACACACACACACACCACAGAATACTCCCCACTATACTTCTACGCCTTCGTGCATGACTACACACACACACACACACATTTACAAGTTCAGATGCACATAAACTTGTATACACGCACTCTGATGCATACAAAGCGAACCATCCACATTCCTGTAAACACACACACACACACACACACACACACACACACACCGATATATCCTAATATCAATACACACACGCACACGATACACACCTGTACACATGCATTTTCCAACACACACACACACATACCCTTTCCTTTCAAACACACACACACACACGCACTAGTACACATGTCTTTCCAACACACAACCACAGACACACACACACACACACCAGCCTTTCCAACACACAACCACAGACACACACACACACACACCAGCCTTTCCAACACACACACACACACAGACACACACGTTAGTTACAGTACACGCCTGCCTGGTATTGCAATTGCAGGAGTACACACAAGCAAATGTCTCCACGGTGCCTCCTCAGCAGATCAATTGCTATGTAATTATTCCCTTCAAGTTTAAGGAATTGCCGTCCACGTGTCCCTCTGGCTGATTACGGTCTCTTGGGAAAGGGTAAGTAATTAAATGGTTGGATAGAGAAAGTCACGGAGATTGAACGAACGAGGGATAATGAGCATGTGAGGATGATGGGAGGTAAAGAATAAAAGAAGGTGGAGAGGTAAATAGAAGCAGGTGGAGAGGTAAATAGTAGAAGGTGGAGAGGTAAATAGTAGAAGGTGGAGAGGTAAATAGAAGCAGGTGGAGAGGTAAATAGAAGCAGATGGAGAGGTAAATAGAAGCAGGTGGAAAGGTAAATAGAAGCAAAGCAGGTGGAGAGATAAATAGAAGCAAAGCAGGTGGAGAGGTAAATAGAAGAAATTGGAGAGGTAAATAGAAGAAGGTGGAGAGGTAAATAGAAGAAGGTGGAGAGGTAAATAGAAGCAAAGCAGGTGGAGAGGTAAATAGAAGAAGGCGGAGAGGTAAATAGAAAAAGGTGGAGAGGTAAATAAATATACATGGGGAAAATAGATGGGGTGAGAAGGTGAGATGGTGAGAGGGTGAAGTGTGCAGTAGAGGGTAATGATGGGAGATGGATAGAAGTGGTGAGGTAAAAGAGTGAAGAATAGGAGGAGAAAATAAGAGGGGACGATAATGATAGATTGATTAATAGATAAATAGATGTGTTGGGAAAAAATAGTGAAGAATAGGAGGAGAAATATGAGGGGATGATAATGATAGATAGATAGATAAATAGATGTGTTGGTGTAAAAGAGTGAAGAAGTAAGTGGAATATGAGGGTGGGGCTTACAACAGATAGCGATAATGGAGTGAACTAAGAGAATAAGTAATGGGAGAGTAACAAATGGTTAAATAAATACATTTATAGAAGGAATGGATGGGAGAGATAGGGATGATGAGGGAGAAGGGAAGTGAAAATGTTGGATTTGTCATTTTCTGGTAAATTGGAAAAAAGTCATAGAAATGGAATGACAAAATACGAGAAATTAGAATGACAGAACTGAGGCACGGAATTCACGGTGGAAGATAAAAAAAAATTATAGACAAAGGAAATACAGTAGAAAAGACTGTGTAAGATGTGGTATATAACGTCATACAAAGGGGAAAAAATGAATTAGTGGGAAATGAAAATGCAAAACTGAAGTAGGATCGAAATCAAGGAAGATGAAAATATAAGGTTGATAAATAAAAAGGGTGAGGTGTAGAAAATGATGGTCAACACATGAGGAATCTGATTGATGAATATGTATGTAAAAGAGAAAGCGATAAAAGGTGGAATCAGAGCCAAGGCAGAAAGAGACAGTTAGAGATGGAAGGCCAAGCTAATGAGTAAATGGGAACGATTAAGAGCAGCGGCAAAAAAAATTCTTCGTTCTCGGAAGGGCGAATAGTAGGTGAAGAAGGAGAGAGGACAGAAAAAGAGAAGAGAGAAAGAGAGGAGAGTAGGAAAGGAGAGAAGAAAGAGATAATAGGAAGAGAAAGGAGGGCAAGTGGATAGGATGATAATAAAAGGAAAGGAAAAGAAAAAGTGACAGAGGAAAATAAGCAGGAAAAGGGATAGAAGGTATAATGAATATAGACACGAGAGAGAGAGAGAGAGAGAGAGAGAGAGAGAGAGAGAGAGAGAGAGAGAGAGAGAGAGAGAGAGAGAGAGAGAGAGAGAGAGAGAGTGAAGGAGAGAAAATGAAGTGTTGACTGAGGCCAGACAGTGAGGGGGAGGGAGAGGACCAACCAAGATGATGGTGAGATACGGAGGATGGTGAGAGACGGAGGATGGGTACAGCCGGTGCGGAGAGATGTAACTGGAGGAGAAGTGGCTGTGAAGAAGTGAGTGAGTGAGAGAGAGAGAGAGAGGTCGTAAGAGGTGCAGTTGTCCAAACTTCTCGCGCCCACACTTAGCGTTGAAAATTCTCGCCATAAAGTCGTTTAACTGAGGTCTTCTGTTTTGAGTGAAGTGGAATGCTACTGAATGCTGCAAACTAGGCTACCAAACAAAATCCCAACACGTATATTGAGGCACTAGTCTGTTTCATAGTAAAGTTTGGAGGAATCGGTAGCCATCCAGGTTGCCCATATCAAAAGATATTTTATATCGAGTATTATCTCTTGTAATGTAACTGGAGGGCTTCTGATTTCTCTAATAACTGACCATATCATTCTAGTACAATTTGGAGGAATCAGAAGCCTTCCTATTTGACAAACAGAGATGATACGATTTATCGAACTTTAGTTGGGAAGCGCCTATGATTTTTCCCTTCACCCACTGTCGTCCTCCTCCCGGTATCCATAATTATAACTAGAACGTCAATAAATATTGTACAAAAAAATGTGTCTCCAACTTGAATCTGTTGTACTTGTATACCATAATGACTCACTATTGTAGCATACCATATTCTGAGGAAATTACATTACGAGTACAAAATATAGTATTGGATAGATGATCTGATGGCCTTTCATATATATATTGACATTAATAGGGTGACGTTACACAACATTTTATTTTTCGGAATTTCAGTAACAGTTATCAAAACGTACACAATTCTATGAAGAAGAAAAGAAATTAAGAGTGTCAGTATTACCAACTTGGATACCTTAACTCTCAATAAAAACGAGATGAGAATTATAAAAGCCTCAAAATGCATAATATATACGGGTGTAAAGATTGGTGGAGAGAACAAGAGTGTTAAAGGCGAGACTGGAGGCAGCTGTACCCAAGGATGAGTCAACACCATCAACACGAACCATCCACGGCTAAGAGGTGGTCGGCTGGAAATGTGTGTGTGTGTGTGTGTGTGTGTGTGTATGAGTGTGTGTGTGTGAGAGAGAGAGAGAGAGAGAGAGAGAGAGAGAGAGAGAGAGAGAGAGAGAGAGAGAGAGAGAGAGAGAGCAAATGTTTGAGGTACAGGGTAAGAGGGAGTCGTCGGAAAGGTAGAGTGGAAGATGATAATTCACAGGGAAGGAAGAAAAGAATTAAAGTGGCAGGATGAAATGGAGGAAGACGTGAGGGAGGAGAGAGAGAAAGAACGAAAAAAAGAAAGAAAGGAAGGAAGGAAGGAATGATATAAAGTGAGAGGTTGCATGAAGAACGGTGAATGACTGAGGCAGTGAGACGAAGGTGGAGACAAAGTGGGAGAAGAGAAAACTACTGTATTATATAGGGAGGGAAAACCAAGAGTGATGAAGAGGAAAAGGAAAAAATATATATAGAAGCATGGGGGGCGGGAAGAATCAAGAGAAAGAGACATAACTTGAGAATGATGGTAGTAAAATGAGATGGCTAGAAAATTAGACTGAAGGACACAGACAGACTATAAAACACAATGTACATAAAGACATACATACATACAGAGAGAGAGAGAGAGAGAGAGAGAGAGAGAGAGAGAGAGAGAGAGAGAGAGAGAGAGAGAGAAAACGAGGGTGGATTTGGTAGCGCAGTGGGAGAAGGTTATATTAGAGAGAAGGATTAATAAGCTCCCTCCATCTTCATTACCTCCACCTTGTGAGGAAAGCAGAAGGCAGAGAAAGGAAGGAAGGAAGGAGCAAAGGAAGGAAGGAGCAAAGGAAGGGAAGGAGAAGAAGAAGTTAAGGAAGGGAGGGAGGGAGTTAAGGAGTGAGTGAGGGATAGGCGTGAAGGGAGGAAGGAAGGAGTGAAGGGAGTAAAGTCAGGGAGGGAGAGAAGGAGTGAGGGAGGAAGGGAATTGATGAAGGATGGAAGGAGGTAGACAGAGGAAGGAAGGTGACAAAGGAGACGGAGAGAGGAAGGATAGGGACAGAGGAAAGGGGAATGGAAAGATGGAAGTAGAGTAAAAATGGAAAGAATATTATCATGATGGAAGGTAGAAGGAGAGGTAGGTAGGGAGGGAAGAACAAAGATTTAACTGAGGGAAGAACTGAAAAAAAATGAGTGTGAATAAGTGGACTGAAGGATGTATGGAAAAATGAATTGGGTAGAAAACTGGATGGAATGGAGGAGAGGAAGAAGAAATTATGGAAGAAGGAATGATGGAAGTGAAAATGGATGATTAACTGATGGTGGAACGAAGGAAAGAAAAGGGATGAGAGAACTATTGAAAATGGAAGGAAGGGGAGGAGAAGACTGAGAATAAATGGAGGGATGGTTGAAAGCAATGAAAGAAGGGGAGAGAGAATGGATGGATGGGAAGAAGAAGAAGAAGAAGGGGAGGAGAGAAAGATAACACGGTTGAAAGTGAATAGGGAGGATAAACGGATGCGAGGGCTGGAAGACATGATAAATGGATGGAATGCAGGGAGGAAGGAAGGAAGGAAGGACAGCAAGGACGAATAGACAAAGGGAAATGATAAACGAATGAAAGGAAGGAAGGAAGGAAGGGGAGAGAAAAAAAATAATAAAAAATAATAATAATAATAATAATAATAAAAATAAAAATAATAATACTCAAAAGGATGATACAGATAAATAATTGTATAGTGAATGATAAGAACTGTGGATGAATAAATAAAGAAAGTAGAAGAAAGCATGGTGGAATAATTAAATTGTAAAAACGAAAAGTGGAATAAATAAAGTGAAAAATAGTAAAGAGAAAAAACAAAGTGTAAAATTAGAAAAGTGGAATAAATAAAGTGTAAAATTAGAAAAGTGGAATAAATAAAGTATAAAATTAGAAAAGTGGAATAAATAAAGTGTAAAATAGAAAAGTGGAATAAATAGTGTAAAAACAGAAAAGTGGAATAAATGAACGCAGTAAGTAAGGCAGAAAAATTTAGCAGAAGAAGGAGAGGTCAGTGAAGGAAAGGATGATTAAAGAGGAAGGATTTTAGGACATTACCAGGATATGAAGGAAGTTTGAAAACGATGACAGAAGAGGTGGTGAAGGAAGGAGGAAAGCAAGGAAAGAGAGAGAGAATTGAAGCCAGGAAAAAGTTATGGTGGAAGAGGCGGAGGAAAGGGAAGAAAAGAGGAAGTGAAAATGAGGTGAAAGAGTAGTAGGAAAAGGAGGTAGAGTAAACGGGGCGAGAAAGAGAAGGAGGAGGAATAATGATGGAATATAAGGAAGAGAGGGAGGAGAGGAAGGAATGAGAGAAGAAGGATGGAGGAGGAAACAATTGAGGAGAACTCGATGGCTGAATAGAGGCAGAATTTAAATGAGACGAATGAAACAGAGCAAACACAGGATAAAAAAAAAACGATAAACAAACAATATAAACACGCAAGAGACAAAAATTATATGAATAACAGGGGAAACAGAAATATGAAACAGAGCAAAATTACAACAGGAAAGCAATAAGGAAGTGAATATGGATAACAAATATGAAGGAGGGAACGTAAATAAAAAATATATTAGTAGTAAATGAAAGCCAACCAACACGTGAAATTAAGCAAAAGAAAAAACACAAACCAGAAAATATTGACTTTTTTCCCATTACTATTTCTATTGTTTTGTTTTTTTTCCTGACGCAGAAGGAATCGGTGGCTTTAGGTTCCAACGAGAGGCTCAACTTTCCATTATCTTAGAAACACCCACAATGCAGGAAGTGTTAGCAGCTTAGGAAAGGCAGAAAAAAGATATGAAGGTAAGAATGGTAGGATAAAAAGAGAATGGAGGATGGCAGGGAGGAAGGAAGTAAGGAAGGATGGAAGAAAGATAAGAGGGACAAAAAGAAGGAAGGAAGGAAGGAAGGAAGGAAGGAAGGAAGGAAGGAAGGAAGGAAGGAAGGAAGGAAGGAAGGAAGGAAGGAAGGAAGGAAGGAAGGAAGGAAGGAAGGAAGGAAGGGAGGAGGGAATGAAGGGATAAGGAGAGAAGGAATGAAATCATGAAGCGAGGTAAAAGTGAAAAGAAAACGAGTAAAGAAACAAAGAATGAATAACGGAATGGAAGTAAAGAACAAGGAATGAATGAAGGAAGGTAACACAAAAAATATAAGAAATGACGATAGTAGGACTGGTAAGAAATAATGAAAGAATGAAGAATAAGGCAATGGATATGAATGAATAGCTAAAAGAAGAAAAGAAGGAAGGAAGGAAGGAAGTATTGAAGGAAGGAAGGAAGGGGATGGAGGCCTCAGTATATGGTGTTATATATTACAGTAAGCTGATGCACACCACTACCAACACCACACCACTTCTTCCTTACTCAGGCAGGCAGGCAGGAGGGCAGAGGGTGAAAATTGAACTGATAATGATTTGTGTGTACCACCAAGGCTAGCTGCTCCAACTAACTCTAACTGACACTAACTCTACTCTACTCTAACTTTACCTCTACTCTAACTTTACCTCTACTTTAACTTTACTCTAACTTTACCGTCACAGAGGATAACCTAAGCACTGCAAATTCCCCGTCACAAAGCTGGATAAATACAGCGAAATTCTGCGTCACAATGATTGTTAAACACTGCAGACAATAATGGTAGAGTTTGGAGGACAGTAGGTGCCGGTGTAATAACTCGACTGTGTGTGTGTGTGTGTGTGTGTGTGTGTGTGTGTGTGTGTGTGTGTGTGTGTGTGTGTGTTGAGTGGGGTTTGAGGAATATTCATGGTAAACTTTGTGTGTGTGTGTGTGTGTGTGTGTGTGTGTGTGTGTGTGTGTGTGTGTGTGTGTGTGTGTGTGTGTGTGTGTGTGTGTGTGCTGGATGCTGCTTGAGGTATGAGGGATATTCATCATGGTAAACACAGATTCAGTGCATCATATCCCAAGGAGGTTTTGTTTACATCACGCATCTTGAAGCAAAACAAACATGATACCAATGATTAACAGACAGAAAAACTTTTATAAATACTTATTAGTTTACTAGGTTTTTCAGTATTTTTTTTTTCTCTGGTATATACATGCTCGAAAAAAAATGAAGTGTCATATAAAGGGTACATGTGACCTTAGTTTAGGCAGTATGCAGTTAAGCACGACGACTGCAGTATTTTTCATCACGGTAACACTGGACTGGGTTGCTCATCAGGACACCAGCTGCAGGTGATGTGTGAGAGGAACCATGGAGCTTGCAGTTGTTTGTGCGTGTGTGTGTGTGTGTGTGTGTGTGTGTGTGTGTGTTGGGGTGGGGTGGGGTTGTGTGTTATGTACGTATGTATGATTGTTGTATGTTTGTTGTTGTTGTTGGTGTGTGTGTGTGTGTTGTTTTTGTTGCTGTGTGTGTGTGTTGTTTTTGTTGCTGTGTGTGTGTGTGTGTTGTTTTTGTTGCTGTGTGTGTGTGTGTGTGTTATTTTTGTTGCTGTGTGTGTGTGTTATTTTTGTCGTGTGTGTGTGTGTGTGTGTGTGTCTTGTGCCTAGTCGTGTTCCGCCATGAATTAAAATTACACTACATGCTCTCTCACTCTATTACTTTCCTGTGTTTTATAAGAAATTATTACATGTGTCTGGAAAATCTAGCCTGTCTGCACCGGAACTCTTTCCCTGAAGCTGAGAAGAGAAGTCATAAATTCAGTTGCAGCCAGCCAGAACGAATTCCACACCAGATAAAACGAAGGAATATTTGAAGTTGAAGGGTTTGTGAGGAAAGAAACTGGAGTGGATTTAAGATGGGAGTTTTTTTGTTGGTGAATTTGAAAGGTTTCTGATTCCTCCAAACTATGCCAAGAAACAGATTCGCTATATGTACTGTACCATTGAGGGAGTCTGTTTTCTGGCATAGTTATGAGGAATCAGTAGCCATCCAATTTGTCAACAAGAGAATATTTCTAGTCGATTTTACATACAAGACAGATACATTACTAAACAATAAAGAAGTACAGAAGTATAGAGTGTATTATATGAATAAACACGACGATTACTCAGTGGTTAATGGGTTTTAAAAGATTCACTTCATAAACCGTAAGATATATTGTTGTCATGTAGGGTTCTGAATTTAACTTGGAAGATCAACCCTAAGTAAAATTACAGAAAAAATCAATATCTAGTGTTTCTGAAGAATAATGGATTAGTATCGAAGAAAAAAGAGAATGAGAGAAATATAACAAAAATTGGATAGACAGGCAGACATACACGTGATTACATACATACATAAGTACCCATGTATATGTATATAGATTTTCCCACAAACACTCATATGTATACTGTATATTATGCACACGGTTACATTCCCAAACTATAGAAAGTATTCGTACATACGCATGCATAAAATAGTACGAACACACAAGAAATACGAAAATACTCATACACACATATATAAACACAAACACACAATCAGACAGAAAAATTTCAACATACACCTACAAACAGTTACACCCACCCATCCATGCACCCACCCACATAAACACACACACCCAACCATAACCACACCTACACACACACCCAAGCATGCATACACACACACGCACACGTACACAAATGCCCACACACACACACGTACACAAATGCCCACACACACAAGTACACAAACACACACACACACGTACACAAACACACACACACACACGTACATAAATGCCCACACACACACACGTACACAAATGCCCACACACACACGTACACAAACACACACACACAAGTACACAAATGCCCACACAAGCAGCAAGCATACAAAGTGGCTCACCAATAAAATGTGACCAGAGTACCTTTGTCTCTCAGGCCAGAAAATGCCACACGAAAACACAACTATCAAATATCAGAGAAAGGAGGATGGAAGCGATGATGGAAGAGAGGAAGGATGCTAGGATGGGAGCGAGGATGGTGGTAGGATGCAAGCGAGGATGGTGGTAGGATATAAGGGAGGATGGTGATAGGATGGAAGTGAGGATGGTGATAGGATGGAAGTGAGGATGGTGATAGGATGGAAGTGAGGATGGTGGATAGAAATAATGTATGGTGAGATGATGGAAACGAGGATATAAATAATAGATAATGAAAGGATAGAAATAATGGATGGTGAGAGGATGGAAGCGAGGATAGAAATAATAGATAATGAAAGGATAGAAATAATGGATGGTGAGAGGATGGAAGCGAGGATAGAAATAATGGATGGTGAGAGGATAGTGAGAAGATAGAAGCGAGCATAGTGCAAGCTAACGAAGCGAAAATGAAAGCGAGGATTATTCTAAAATAAAACAGAGAATGAAAGTAAGAATTGAAGTGAGAATAGAATCGAGGATGAAGGTGAAGAGAGAGAGAAAGAGAGAGAGAAAGAGAGAGAGAAATAGAGAGAAATAGAGAGAAATAGAGAGAAATAGAGAGAAAGAGAGAGAGAGAGAAAGAGAAAAAGAGGGAGAGAGAGTTAAAGACAAATATAGTGAGACAGAAATACGGGAAGAGAATAGGAGGGAAGGCTAACAGGAGGAAAAGATAACGAGACAGATGTACAAAGAGAGAAAGAGAGAGAGAGAGGGACAAACAGGAACAAAGATAATGAGACGGAAATAAGGAAGCAGAAAGAGAGAACCAAGAGGGGAGAGGGGAAAGAAAAACGAAAAGGAAAGAGAAAGAGAAAACAAAACAAGGGTAGACAAGGAAATAAAAAAAAAAATACTGACTCTTGAAAAATGGTTACACACACACACACACACACACACAGACAGACACACACACACAGACAGACACACACAGACAGACACACACACGAACAGAAGGCAGGGCAGACAACGATATAATATGAACGACCTCAAAATTACTGAGTGAAATTTCCCAAGTCGCTTGAAAAATAAAAAGCTGCTTCGCCTTGTATTAAGAGACATAGAAGAACCCTTTACATTTATATTTATAAGAATTATTAAGGGATACCAGGAGATAATTAAGGCTTTCTCATCTACCTTACTTTATTTCCAGTACAGGTGAGTAAAAAATAAATAAAAAAATAAATTGACAAAACTATTCTGGCCTAAAGGAAACTGCTGGAACGATAGTATTCTTTAGCAAAAACTATAAGCTTAATAATAGATGAACAAAACTTTTAGAGAGAGAGAGAGAGAGAGAGAGAGAGAGAGAGAGAGAGAGAGAGAGAGAGAGAGAGAGAGTTAGTTGAGGGGGTGAGGGCGAACGATAGAAAAACATTATTAGTGAAAAACACAGACCAAGAGATTGAGATGAAAGTTAGAGACCTTTAATACTTCAGCCAGCCATTCAGGAGAAAATCACACTTCCTTAAAGTACCCTGTGATGTAGTCAGATAATAGGAGGTAAACGAGTCCTTCAAATATTGCCCAGAAACACCACCTACTGTATAATATTATAGAAGGAACTTGTTTCGTGGCATAGTCCAGAAAAATAAAAAGCCTCCAATTTTCTTACACGATTACAGGGTCCTTAAAAAAAGACTGGAGCCTAACCATTAATAATAATGATAATAATAATAATAATAATAATAATAATAATTATTATTATTATTATTATTATTATTATTATACAATAATACAAACAATAATAGTAATAAATATAATAATAATAATAATAATAATAATAATAATGAAATAATAATGAAATAATCTGTGACTATCAAAAAAATTAAATTAAATAATCACAGACGCTAACAACATATTAACCTGCACCCTAACAAAATATTGACCCGACGCTCGTGACAATCTTTTCTACACCCAGGCGTGTCGAAGGAGAAAGAGAGACAGACAACATTTCAAAAAACATCAGAGCTCCCGAAAAATTCCCCCTGACTAAATCGTAAAACTGGCCCCCCTGAAAATCCCAGAGGCCATACGTGCGGTGGACCTGACCAAGTGTTCCCGCTGGTCATTTTAACTTCACCTCGGAAACTGTCAGGAAGAAAGTTGCTCCCACACCTCACACTTTTTCCCCTCCTTTCCTTCCTACCCAGCTCACTCTATCTTTCATTGGCTGGCTGGCTGGCTGGCATGGTAGGTGGGTTAGTTGGTTGGTTGGTTGGTTTTGTTTTTGGCTGAATTCGAATTTTGTTCATGAATTATTCTTCCATGGACTGTATTAATATTATATCGTATATCGATAAAATATAGACCAATAGTTCCTCCAAACACTGCATTATCATGAAACAAACTAGATCAGTAAGTGTGGTGGTTCGTGGTGTATTTTGGAGGAATCAGTAGCCTTTAATTTGTAGACTGTATCACATATTCACAAGCCCTCAATTAATTAAAAGGAGTACCGGTAATACATTTTTGGTACATTGGAGCGCCTTGATTCCTCCAAAAGTATGCCAGAAAACAGGACCAGATGAACAAAAATATTGATGGTCTGTTGCTTGGAAAGGATCATTAGAGGAATGAGAGGCTCATTTTTACCAACATTGTACTAACCCCTTAAATTAAATATACAATTAAATATAGCTTCATGAATACACAATGATTACATTAAAACAGACAACCAAACATATTATTATAAACATAGTGTATCATTCAAGACAGAAAGAAGTACAGTAACCCCGTCATTTGGGATGGATTCTATTCACAGGGTTATATATCAGACCTATATGCAATTAATTGTATTTTACTGACTAACAACATTATTTATTTATTTTGGGAGGTGTTAATTATCGGCGATTTTTTGGTGCGTTGAATGATTTATGCTTGATGATTGCGATGGTTGATACGAGGGTTCTATTTCAAGGGACAATCTTTTGACGGTCATTTCGAAGTACGCCAGGAAACAGAATCAGATTAATATTATTGTTGTTTGTTGCTTGGAATAGTTTGGATGAATTAATTGCTCCAGCATTACCAGCAAGGTAACACTACATTAAGGGGGCCTTCTTTGGTGGACGATACGGTGGGAAGTTGATTCCTCCAAAACTATCCTATACAGAAGGAATCCATTGCTCACATGTTAAAGTTTTAGTAAAGTTTTCAAGGATAGTTTGTAGGAATCAGTAACCCCAAGGTCCACCCACCATAGAAAGCCAAGTTTGTGTGTTTCAGCTCGAAGTAAGTTGTCTGATCCAGATCCTGATGGTGTCTAATTCTGAATCTCCTCTGGAATATTAATTAACACATCTGGGACAGGAATAAGAAAAATAATAGTTCACTCCTAAAGCTATATTTTGTTGGTAAGCGTTATTTATGGCAGCGACTAAAACCCGTTGGCACTTCTTTGAAAACATAATATAGACTTGTATTTCAAGAGGAGGAATATCGTCCACTGCTTCGAAATAAGCCAGAAATATTTGTTTAAGCATAGCCTACAAATAAGTACAGTCACGAGCACTAATAAGTATTCAGGTGTGCTTCGAATACCTAGAGACAGTAAGTATATAAGCACAACAAGATCTCCATTTTAACTATAGTTTGTTGGTGAATTGGACATTTCGAAACTTCAAGCAGAGCTGTATACTTATTAGTGCTCATGACTGTACAAACTCGTGAGAGGTTTTGTGAATACCGGTTCTGTTTCATGATTCCTCGTGTTAGTAGTACTGGAATGGTATGGGATTGTGTAAGGGGTTATCCTGTAATGGTATAGGGTGGTTTGTTCTCTCCCTTAACTCATCATTACACTCCATTTATCACGATCATTAGGAGATAATACGGGGTCATTCATTTAATTCCTTTTCTTCGTCTCATTTCCGTCAGCAATAATATCAAGTCATCTCTTTTATTTCCCTTCTTTGTCCTTCTGATTGTCTGTTTATAATATACAGTTGATGTGCCTGTGTACACGAGCTACTTCACTTATTCAAATCATTTTTTCATTTACTATACTTATTTGTACAGTATCTATATCTTATCTATGTCTATCTATCTTTTAAACAATGTGTGAGTGAGTGAGTGAGTGAGTGAGTGAGTGAGTGTGTGTGTATGTGTGTGTGTATTTACTAACAAAGATTTTGCACAGAAATAGGTTTAGATTCAGAGGAAATCGGTCAGTCACACCTGGCTATAATCAAGGCAATCAGCTGTGTGGTTCTGGGATTAAAATACGTCTATATTCTGCTCTTGTGTGGACGTATAATAAATAACAGATGCAATAATTGGGTTATTCCCTCCTCGATGCGTTTACTAATTGGAGTTCCTGTGATTGATCTGGAGTTATTAGGAAAGACGAGAATTAACTGGCAGATGAAATAAATGAAAAAAAGGTAAAATAAAATATCGATCTGGAGTTATTAAAAAAGACGAGAATTAACTGAAGATAAACTAAATGAAAGAAAGATAAAAAAATATCGATCTGGAGTTATTAGGACAGACGGAAAATAAACTTGTAGATGAAATAAACGAAAAAGAAAGGTACAAAAAAGAAAATGTTAAAGTATTTGAGGTGGCTCCACGGGTATCGGGTTGGCTGGACAAATGTCTCGTTTACGCCACTGGATGCCTTCGACTTTGGGTTAAATACCACAAACAGGTCTTGGAGTCAGCTGATCTACACTAGCCGGTCATTGGTGTACAGTCTGCCTCAGTAAATTCGTACACAAGACCATTGGTAGAGGTGGTCATATTTTTTTTTTTTTTTTTTTTTTTTTTTGGTACATTGGAGTGCCTTGATTCCTCCAAAGTATACCAGGACACAGAACCAGAAGGGCAAAAATAAGAATAGTGTTCTGTTGCTTGAAATAGTTTGTAGGATTCAGTTGCTCGAAAATTACCAACACAAAACTTCTCCCTTAAATCGGGCTGACTTTATTCTACACATATAATTATACTGTATAGGCAATGTTCTGTTTAATGATTCGCCAAATAACATTACAAAAAAAATTGTTTGGTTTTTGGAAATTAATATATTGTACAGTCGGCGTCAGGAAAACGTACACAGAGCATTGGTTAAATCGGACTGTCTCTATTCTACACATTTATTATATTGTATACAGGCATTGTTCTGCTAAATGATTCACAAAATAGCATTACAAAAAAATAAAATAAAGTTTAGTGTTTGAAAATTAATGTACTCTATATAAATTTTCTACTTGTTACGAACCCTTGATGTCACAGTGGTGTATACGAATACCTGAGGTCGACTGTACATGTTTCAGCGTCACCAAAATAATTACGTATTATTTATAACGTTATTGATCAATTTTTAGACTAAATTATTAGATTGGGTAGATTAGGTCAGCCTATGACAGGTCAAAAAAAGGTCAGGGTTTGTGTCACATTAAATCAGGTTGGGTCAGTTCATAATTATCAAATATCAATTATAATATATTAGTAAAGGCGAGTTTAGATTATAATAAGTCAGAGTCGGTCAGTTCTCGTCGAGATAGGTCAGGTCAGGTCGAGTCGAGTCAGGTCAGGTCAGGTCGAGTCAGGTCAGGTCGAGTCAGGTCAGTTTAGGTTCCAATATTTTCTCAGGTCTGACGGGGAATGCGGACCTTTGTGTAGCCTTACCAGGTGTGAGAAATGGCCAAGAAATTTAGTGTGGGAGTGAGAGAACCTTCACCTCTCACTCTTTCTTCTTCCTCTCACTCATTCTATATTTTTTCTCCTTCCTCCCTCCTCTCTCTCTCTCTCAGACTAGCACATTAACTTTCACCATTTCCTCTTTCTACTACTTCTCACCCTGTCTCTCTCTCTCTTTCTCTCTCTCTCTCCCTTTTCTGTCTGTTTTTTTCTCTCATTACCTCTGTCTGTCTCTGTCTGCCTAATGTTTTTCTCTCTCTCCCATTTTCATTCTGTTTATCTCACTCTCTTTCTCCTTTCCGTTTCCCTCTCACTTTTTCCATCTTATCTTTTTTCTACTCTCACCTTTTTCCTATCAAGCGTGCACATTACCACTATTACCTTTCTCTCTCTCTCTCTCTTTCTCTCTCTCTCTCTTTCTCTCTCTCTCTCTCTTTCTCTCTCTCTCTCTCTCATGTTCAACCTTTTTTCTCTCGTTCGTTTCCTCCCACTCTTTCAAACTGACACATTAAATTTTTATATTGTGTCTGCTCGCTCTCTCTCTCTCTCTCTCTCTCTCTCTCTCTCTCTCTCTCTCTCTCTCTCTCTCTCTCCATTAAAGTAAGGATTTATTTCCTATGAAGTTAATATATCAACATTATATAACATCTCTCTCTCTCTCTCCAAAAAAAATGAAAAATGAGAACAAAATGAGAAAAGAAAAAAACAGTATATCAGAATAAGAAAGACATACCCAACAACCAAGACAAAAGGAACAAAAACCAAACCGTACCCTTACATTACGTCACTCTCGTCCTGAGGCTGTGTATTATATTGTGTGTTATATCGAATACAACCCTTACCAAATATCCGCCAGGCATCAGAACAAGAGAGGCTGGTGTAAGTAAGCCCAACGTGACCATCAGACTTCGATAACACGACGCTTACAGTAGATGGACTTGTAACTAGATGCCTCACTTCTCCTCCAACGAATAACCCATATACTGTAGACCATCAAACCTCGATAACACGATGCTTACAGTAGATGGACTTGTAGCTAGATACCTTACTTCCCCTCCTACGAATAACCCATATACTGTAGACCATCAAACCTCGATAACACGATGCTTACAGTCGATGGACTTGTAACTTGATGCCTCACTTCCCCTCCTACGAATAACCCATATATAAACCATCAAGCCTCGATAACACGATGCTTACAGTAGATGGACTTGTAACTTGATGCCTCACTTCTCCTCCTACGAATAACCCGTATCATATAGACTTCACTTCACTCTATTGTAGATAATCTGATACTACTCCCTATAGATGTAATTTCCTCATGTCTATCTGGCTCTCTAAGTTTCTCTAGTATGTGCCTTCCTGTTTATGAAGTTATCGCTCTATCCATCTTTATTCTATACCTATTATTATAATTTATATTATTACATACCCAAGGATCAATCTATCCATCAAGGTTTTAAAAGATTATTGTTTAAGGTTTACTTTACTTCACTATCTCGGTTAAAAGTATTCGTATGTCTATTATTGTGAAATAAAAATTATGACAAATTATCTGTCAATTTATATATCTTTTTATCCATCCATCTATCTATCCACATATATCAATGCTCAATCATCTATCCTTTTATCTACATCTTTTTCTCTACGTGTGTATCTACCAAAATTCTTTTTCTGTGTGCATTTCACTCTCACAGGATTCCAACATTTATTTCCTTTGGTTTTAGTTCCATTTCTTTCCTGTCTCTGTTTCTTTCCCTATTTGCAGCTCTCTCTTCCCTGTTCTTTTTGGCCTCTCTCTCTCTCTCTCTCTCTCTCTCTCTCTCTCTCTCTCTCTCTCTCTCTCTCTCTCTCGTACCAAAACGTCTATTTCTCCCTCCCCTGTTATACACACACACACACACACACACACAAACACACACATGCTCACTCCTTCACTCTCCCTTTCTACTGCTCTCTTGCACATACTCCCCCTCCTTCTCCCTCGTCGATTTTTTTACCTTCCATTCTCCGGCACACTTCCTCCCTCCTATGAATTTCCTCCCCTTGCACATTCTCCCTGCTTCAAAGACATCCCCCTTTCCTTCGCCCACATAGTCCCTTCCTTTCAACTGTTTCCGTTTCCCTTCTCACCTTAATTTGTCCGAGCATTTCCATATTTCTTATACGTGCAATCTGCCCCTAACCCTAACTTGTATTCTTCTCTCTACTCTGCTCTGCTCTACTCTATACTCTACACTACTCCCATGTTCACATACACAACCCTCCTCACTCTCTCTCTCTCTCTCTCTCTCGCTCTCTCGCTCTTACTGATGCCATACCTTATACACTCACTTTCTTTCGTGTTTACCGTTGATCTGTCTTCAACTCTCTCTCTCTCTCTCTCTCTCTCTCTCTCTCTCTCTCTTTCACACACACACACACACACACACACACACACACACACACTTTACACTCCCTTGTTCAGGCAGCAAGAATGTGAGTCGAGGGAATTCTGAAGTAAGACCACATTTATTTTTACACAGACCCATTTATATCGCCAAAGATTCTAAATTCTCTCTAAGCCAGAAAGCGGTTGTAGCTCCGTTTATTCCTTTCCAAGATATATATAAATTTCCATATGTAGTAGGAGTAGTTTTATTAATGCTCCCAAATGCTCCTGTCCTTCCTCTAACACGGCATTTCCCTATTATATTCCTCTGCGTTATATTAGTGGGTTTTTCCTGTGTGTGTGTTCGTAGTAGTGTATTTGTGTAATGGTTTAGTGGCGGTGGTGCTTGTGCTTGTACTGAATGTGTGTCCTTGAATGAATGTTTGTGTACACTGCATACATGGGAATATACACTGAGAATATATACGTCTATGTGATGCGTTAATGTATTCATATAAATGGCATATTTGTATGTGTATGTTTATATATATGTTCAAGTTTCTGAGTGTGGAGGTTAATTCATTAGAAATCTAAATGTTCTATGTAATACCTATACAAAATAATCAATATCTATAGCACAGTTATTGGGTATATAACTCATTACAGAACTTCATATTACAGAAACCAATGAACGGATAAAATACGAACATTATGATGCAATTAATAACGGATTTGGGTTCTGATTCATTCCTTGATTATAATTAACAGTGTGTTCCTTTGTTCCCCAATGCCCTCACCTCATATCATTGTAGGCGAACAAAAAGAACATCACTCCCTTCTAAGTCTAAGAGGTCTTACTGGTATGTCCATGTTTAATATCCTAAAAGGCACTACACACTTTCTCTGTCAGTTGGTTCATTTGGATACACGTTGAAACCTTCAGCAAAGAATGAGGGACGAAGCAAATTTCCTCTGACTGATTCTAGTACGAGTTAATGCCCAAGGGTTTAATTAATAATGTCTGGTGGTTAAGTTTATATCTACCTTGCGGCTTGAAACTTTATAATTATACTTCACACGTAACTAATGCAAGATGATTCAACAAATACACCAGAAGACACCCGCTCTCATGCCGTCATTCAGAGTGTGCATGCCAAACGACCTCCTCTCATTGCAAACATCATAAATATAGGGCATGAAGTGAACCCATTGTCGAGAATATACCTGTAATTGAAACTCATTTGTCTTGGTGTCAGCTGTAAAAAAAAAGAAGAGATACCAGTGGAATTTAGGCCCTGAAATCTTTTCCAGAGATTCATTACGTTATAATGAGAGGCTTGAGAGAGGGATCATACCAGGTGGGGTGTGGAAGGGGGGGGGGAGAAGAGAGAAGGAGAGAGAGAGAGAAAGGGAGGAGAAATGAAAAATAGAGAGAGGGATCATACCAGGTGGGGTGTGGAAGGGGGGGGGGGGAGAAGAGAGAGAAGGAGAGAGAGAGAGAAAGGGAGGAGAAATGAGAAATTATAGAGAGAATATTGAAAACTGAGTCAAGGAAATGCAGAGAGGGGGAATAAGAATGGAGAAATTGAGGAAAGGAAAGAGAGAGGGGGTGAGTATATAATAGAGGGAGGGAGAAAAAGGAGAAATGGAGAAAGGGAAAGGAGAGATGGAGGAAGGGAAATTTGAGATGGAGGAAGGGAAAGGAGAGATGGAGGAAAGGAAAGAAGAGATGGAGGAAGGAAAAGTTGAGAGGGAAAGTGAGGAAGGAAAGGGAAAGTTGAGAGGGAGAGCGAGGAAGGAAAGCGAACAGAGAGAATACAAATGAATACAAGTGACCATCAAACAGAAACAGTCCTAATTGTGGTCCTTATGAGACTGTTTGTTGATGTTGTGATGAAGTAGTCTATTAGAGTGTGGTAAAGTACAGCAATGGGAGAGGAGAGAGAGGAGGGAGAGGGGAGAGAGAGGAGGGGAGGGGATGGGGGGAGAAAGGAAGGGGAGGAAGGGAAGGAAGGGAGAGAAGGGGAAAGAAGAGGGGAGGTGAGAGAAGAGGGGAGGTGAGAGAAGAGGGGAGGTGAGAGAAGAGGGGAAGGGAGAGGACAGAAGAGAGGTTGGGAGGGAGGGGACAGAAGAAAGGGAGGGAGGGAAGAGGAGGGAGAGAAGAGAACAAGAGGAGGGAGAGGAGAGAACAAGGGGAGTGGAGAGAGAGGAGGGAGGAAAGGTGGGAAAAGAGAGAAAAGAGGGAGGGGAGAGAGAGGAGAGGAGGGGAGAGGAGGGGAGAGGAGAGGAGAGGACAGAACAAGGGGAGGGGGTCGAGGATGAAATATTACACACCTCATAAAATACCCACACCACATGTGTTTCACTCTTACCGATTTTTGTGATATGTAGATGGACGCAGAATCATCAAAATGGTTGTATAAAAATCTGTGTGTGAGAGCATTCTGTTCATTCATCACGTCAGTAACTCACCACGATGTCTATAGCAAGCAATACAAAAACAAAATAATATAAAATGAATACCGTAACAATGATAATAATAATAATATACTACTACTACTACTACTACTACTACTACTACTACTACTACTACTAATAATAATAATAATAATAATAATAATAATATTAACAATAAAAATACAGCATATACATATATATATATATATATATATATATATATATATATATATATATATATATATATATATATATATATATATATATATAAATATATTGCTCTATGTACAGAAACTATGCAGGTATATTTAGTTACTCATCCCTTCGTGAACTACTCTCCGTTGTCTTCTGAGGTCTGTCTTCGTAATCGTCTAATATTACCACCATCGGGTTGAGTAATATTATGGTTGTAACTCCTTTATAAAGATACATAGTTACGAGACTAACATTTTTTGGTAGTATTTAGTTTCTTGGGTTTAACATGGATAAGAACTCTGGTACTGTATAATATTATATAATATTAATTATTCCTAAATCTTTACAATGATTATAATATTTACAAAAAGAAGTGCAAAAGAATAATAACCGATGACCTTCAAATTATTAGGAAAATAATTACTTTACAGTAGTGTTGTTTTTCACGAAGGAGAAATGGAAAGATTTTGCTTAATTAATATTACTCTTAACTAAATTATAAAACTTCTCTACCCGTATTTTATTAATGTAGAAAGTAATCTGTTTTCTGGCAAAGCTTGGAAGGATTATTCTGTATTCCTCCCACGTGTACACAAAATATTACCTCATTATAATATTGGAAAACCTATTCTAAACTAAAAAAAAAATCTTCCACTGTACTTGCTTTCCACTAAATATTCCGCATGCATATATTTCCCAGAGAATAAGATTTTCACTTAAGTGTCACGGTGATAATAATAATAATACACTTTACATTGCCGAGGACGTCCAATAATTACGAAACTTACGAAAACATTTACATAAAAAAAACATAGGGAGCTACTGATTCCTACAAACTATGTCAGGAAACAGATAATATTTTGGTATGTTAGTTAGGTACCTGTTTCTCTGGCACTGTTTGTAGGGTTAAGGGGGTAATTCCTTTTTGTTACGTTGGAGTGCCATGATTCCTCCAAGTATACTATAGGAAACAGGACCAGAAGAGCAAAAATAATAGTGTTCTGTTGCTTGGAATAGTTTGGAGGGTTCTGTTGCTTCCCCCTTAATTAAGTGGACTCCAGTTCATTCACCTATAGAGTACTTCATTAAGGTTATTTATGTCAGATGGAAATATATGTCTTTATTTAATATTTTTCTCTTTCCTTGTGGCACAACAATTTCAGTCAATTGTCGCATTAAAAGTATCACTATCATTCATGGTAATTACAGTATTATTTTATAGGTAAGGGAAATACCTCTACCTGGTACAGTTATGGTCAATAGTCCTGCAACACTTTCCAATGAGATGGCTTCGAAAAATGATTCAAAACTATACCTGTTGATCTTTGCAATATTAGTTCATAAGATTCACTCAAAATGGCTCGCTTTCAGTCACCAGGTTGCAGGACTTTTGACCACGACTGTACGTATAGTGTCAACAAATTCTCTCTCACTATATTAATTCTAACGTCAAGGGGACCTAGTTTTTTCTGTATATCTGTGAGGTGTGACCGTGTGAGACTCTGCATATTCTTTTAAAATGTCCACTCCAACACTCTGCAGCGCCGGGGGTTTTAAGCGCGGGGTTCATTTTCATTTGCTAATGCGTACAATTAGTCGGAAAACATATGAGAGCAGACTGGCTATCTATCTTACCCTCATCTCCCTTCCTTCCTTCCTTCCTCGCTGTCATTCGTTCATTTCATCTTTTCTCTATCATTCTTTACATTGCCTCTCTACATCTTTTCCTTTCTCTATCATTTTTTACACTGTCTCTCTACATCTTCTCCTTTCTTTATCCATCTTACCCTCATCTCCCTCCCTTCCTTCCTCGCTGTCGTTCGTTCATTTCATCCTTTCTCTATCATTCTTTACACTGTCTCTCTACATCTTTTTTTTATCTCCCTGGTCACGTTTATTCTATCTTTCTTCATCATGTCCTTTCTTTTTAACTTCGTCTTTCATTCTCTTTCTCTCCTTTCTCATTCTTCTCATATACCTTTTCTGATTTCTCTCCTCGTTTTTCTGTTCTTTCGTCCTTTTTCTTTTCAGTTTTTCTCTCTCTTCATTTTTCTCTCGCCACTTATATTTTACATTAAGTTCCTCTCTTACTGTCTTTTTTTTTTAAACAAACTTTCTATTTTCTTCAAACTGCAACAACAAACCGATTACAACATCAATAACCCCATATTGAAGTAGCCTGTTGCCAATCAAATTTTAGATGAAACACTATAAACCCTTAACTGTGTATTTGTTGACAAAATCCTACTCATTTAAGGGGGAACTTCTGTGTTGGTAAAGATGGAGCAACTGACTCCTCCAAACTTTTCCAAGCAACAGAACACTATCATTTTTGCTGTTCTGGTCATGTTTCCTAGCATACTTCGGAGGAATCATGGCACTCTAATGCACAAAAAACTAATTACCACCTTAACAAAACATAAAATTTTCCTTATCCTCGGAGTATGGGTAGAGTTTCCAATGCATCTTCATTAATACATACATACATACGGTATAAAAAAAAATGGACTACATGAAGGGCATTTACTATTTGTCTATATTTTTAAATCACGAACTACATACTCCCTCACTGATCATATTACCTGTCCTTTAAATACATATATGGAATCCTTATGGCCCAAAAACCCAATAAGATCGGTCAACGCGCACTTATGCATACAACTATGGTTATAATTATGTAAGACGGACATAACGATATAAATGCAAGAAACGCAAGACACGAGTGCACATATAATTTTACAAAAGCATAAAGCGCACACATATAGAATATAATTATGCATTCTGTACATAGTCATAAGCACACAGGTACACACACACAGGTTCATAATAACATACACACACACACACACATACTACATAGAAATACAAACGCACACTCCAACCACGACATAAACAGAGAGGAAATTACACTTGCGACAACAAATCCAGTACATTTTTTAGATTGTACACGGCCATAAACGAATTTCTATTACATTAACGTTACTACTCTCGTTTTATAACAATCCGAGGCATTATTTAAGGAGTAAATAGTTTTCAGCAAATAGAACACATACTTCCTTACACATGTAAAGAAATCCGTGATTTTCTAAAAAAAATAAAAATAAAATATATATATATAAATTATGGCTTGTCTAAAAATAAAAAGAGTTCATTAATAGTTGTTCACTCAGCCATCGTAATGCATGAAAATTATTAATAAATTGGTGTTTGCAAAAGTACACAGATTAGTTACACTTTTAACAACCAGGAAGAGCCCACTAACTTCTGTCCGTGACTGGGCATATTTACGCACACACGCACGCACGCACACATACACACACACACAAACACACACACACACACACACAGGCAATGGCGTCGGTGATAAACGCGTACGAAATAAACCCCACTATATTGCATGCAGCTTCATTTTATTTAATTGTACACGGCAATAATTTCAGCAAGTACGGAGAAAGCAGACTATGTTCACCTCTGTTATACTGTGTGCGTGTGTGTGTGTGTGTGTGTGTGTGTGCGTGTGTGTGTGTGTGTGTGTGTGTGTGTGTGTGTGTGTGTGTGTGTGAGAGTGTATGCGTGTGTCCATATTCATCCCTTTTTGTCAGTGTGTGTGTGTGTGTGTGTGTGTGTGTGTGTGTTTTCTTTTTTTACTTGTGTCTTTGCGTTCATCTGTTCTCTTTTCCGGGAAGAAGAACGGTGCTTTGTCTCTGCTGAACACAAGTAGGCTTTGTTTAACAGTGGCCTTCAGAAGAGGAGTTGAATATGCAACCAGACAAATGAAATGCCCTCTTAACCTTTAAAAACACACCGAGTGCTAATGTAGCTTTTTGGTGTGTGTGAGTATGATCAAACTAAGCTCAAACGAGTTATCAGGAGTTCAGTCAGAGAATCCACTGTTTTTTTTTTTTCGACACTAAACATATAGGCTTCAAGTCATTGCCGTGGTCCAAGTCTACTGCTACACACACACACACACACACACACACCTCACGTTTCAGTATATATACTTCCTTTTCAGTCTAAACGAGCTTGATAAATAGGTACCTATTGTATCTCGTTCGATGTCTCAAAAATAGGAATGGTACAAGATATGCATCTCCTATTAGCATTGTTCAGCCTAGGAAGAGTATACAGATTCCTGGCGACGATCATTAAATGTCTCAACTTCACTAGGATTTCGTCTTTGCTTACTGTAATGTGTTATGGTCGTGTATAGATGTGATTGCAAGCCTCCTTCAGTGTACAGTCGGCGGCAAAAGTCCTGTCGCCTCACCTGCTTCACCGAGACAGACAGTGTTCATGGAATCGAGAAATTAGCACGTTTTCTACTCCTAGTAATCTAGAGTCTATGAACATCGCGTGCCTCGGTGAAGCGAGTGAGGCGACAGGACTTTTGCCGCCGACTGTACTTCTTGTTGTGTGGGAGGGTGGGGAGGATTCAGCAGTCTTCAGTTCTTCTTTAGATGGTATAATCAGGCAATGATGAGGGTAGGTAAAGGAGGACTATGCGTTCCAATACAGTTGAATGCTATTTTTTTTTACTTCATTGAGAGAGAGAGAGAGAGAAAGAGAGAGAGAGAGAAAGAGAGAGAGAGAGAAAGAGAGAGAGAGAGAAAGAGAGAGAGAGAGAAAAGGGGGGGAGGGAGTAAACACACAAACACGAAAACGTACTGCCTAAGAAAAATACTGATCCTTAATATTGAAAGCATAAATAAAAGAAAATGAAAATGACCGAAAGCTGGAGAAAACAAGAGAAAGATAAGAAAGAGAGAAGTCGTAAGGGAATGGAGCGTAAATTGAAGAGAATTAAATCATCACTTCAGACGATTACTGCAGAGTATTAATGAGTGATGAAGTGTGTGAGTGAGTGAGTAATGAAGTGTGGGTATGTGTGAGTAATGAAGTGTGTGTGTGTGTGTGTGTGTGTGTGTGTGTGAGTGATGATATGTGTGAGTGCATGTGTGAGTGATGAAACGAGATAGTGAATGAGTAGTATTGGAAGCGAGTGAGTATGTATTAAACTTAATGGTGAAATGAATAAGTAAGTGAGTGAGTGAGTGAGTGAAAGAGAGTGAGTAGGAGATGAAGCGATTATGCAAGTGAGTAAATAAATGAATATATTAACAAGCATAAGAGTGAGTGAGTAAGTGAGCGAGTGGGAGTGGAAGTGAGAGAACGAAAAAAGATAAAGAAATTAGCAAGTAGGATAGTGAGTGAACGAGTAATAATAGATGAAGGTAAGTGAGGGTCCGAACGATGAACTGAATGAGCGAGTGAATGAGCGAGTGAATGAGCGAGTGAGCAAGCGAGTGAGTGACTGACTGACTAAACTAACACGACTCACACAGAGAGGAAACATTTAAAGCACAGAGTCGCAGAGATACGAACAAAGGTAAAATGAGAGATGAGGGAGAAAGAAAAAGCGAGAGACAGAGATATTAGAGATAGAGATAGAGTCAGAGATAGAGATAGAGAGAGAGACAGAGATACAGAGATAGAGACAGATATAGAGACAGAGAGAGGGACAGAGATATAGAGATAGAGACAGAGATATAGAGACAGAGACAGAGAGAGGGACAGAGACAGAGAGAGAGACAGAGATATAGAGATAGAGACAGAGATATAGAGAGAGACAGAGGGAGTAAAGGAGAGAAAGAGAGAATTCGTGGAGCCTAATATCCTCATCAACATTATTTTCCCTCAGATTTGCTGCCTCTCAAAGCAGATTCTCTCCTCCTTTTCGTAATGTCTTCCCTCCTTCCTCTCTCTCTCTCTCTCTCTTTCTCTCCATGTGTCTGTTTGTCTCTCTCTTCACATTCTCTCTCTCTCTCTCTCTGTCCATGTCTGTCTGTATATCTCTCTCTCTCTCCCTATCTGTATCTATATGTTTCTTTCCTATCATTCAATTCATTTCCACTTCTCACTTTCCCTTCTATGCAACTCAACTCTGCTCCTACCCTCTCCATCACCATCTCCCATCTCTCCGTCTCTCTCTCTACCCAGCCTCGCAAGGAGCAATAAGTCTGTTGCTGTTGTTGTTTGACACCTTCGCCATTCTCTTTTATTTAGGCTCGGTTGCACTTTTTAACATATTATCTCTTCCTCCCTCTCTCTCTCGGTCTGTTCCCCACTCGTCTCTTTCCATATCTTGGTAATCCTCAACTCTCTCTCTCTCTCTCTCTCTCTCTCTCTCTCTCTCTCTCTCTCTCTCTCTCTCTCTCTCTCTCTCTCCTTTCATGGTTCCTATTCATTACAGTCATCTCATTTTCTCTATTCACTACCTCCTCCTTCCTTAACGACCAACCCATCCACCCTATCTCTTTCTTCCTAATGTCTATCCCCTCTTTCTTTCTTTCTCTCTCTCTCTCTTTTTTTTTTCTCTCTCTCTCTCTCTCTCTCTCTCTCTCTCTCTCTCTCTCTCTCTCTCTCTCTCTCTCTCTCTCTCTCTTTAGAGAACGAATTTCATAAGGCATTAAATGAATCTTGCATTGCCAAAAATACAAAATGAAAATCCAGATAATAAGACCAAGTGGCAACTGTCCTTCCAGGAGTTGACAACGAGTAAATATTGCAGCCATTTTTTAAAGCCACGCAAGCAATTTTTTTTCCGCCACTTAATTTATGCATGCCCCCCCCCCCCCCCCCTCTCTCTCTCTCTCTCTCTCTCTCTCTCTCTCTCTCTCTCTCTCTCTCTCTCTCTCTCTCTCTCCTTCCCCCAACCAAGTGCTCTATTTTTCTTGTGTCTCCCTTTCGTTCCCCCCTCCTCACGACTCGTTTCTTCGGTTCCCTCCATTTCTTCTTCCCCTCTGCCCTCTTCCTACAGACGTTATCTATAGAATAAGAGAGAATGGTAGAGGAAAGTAAAAAGTGGAAGATGGAACGAAGTGAAACGAAAATATTGTTGATACGGAATGAAAAATAAGGATGTATGTCAAGGAAGACTGCATGCAATGGATTATGGGACAAAATATCAAATAAATAAATCCTTTTTATCAATAATATTGTTACTGGCGGTAGTGCAGAACAACAAAAGCTAAATACGAACCATCATACGATATCTGAATTGTATGGTTAGCATAAATAATGTCATTTACGAGGTCAGAGGCGAAATGGTTAACGAAATATGTTTAACAAAGCCTGGGGAAAAAAAATAATGGTAGTGAAAACGTGGAGAAATGTTGATTTAAAGAGTCTAAGTCCTTTGTTCAAATCGCTTTATGTGCCGCTTTTATTTTTTTCCGATTACCTGACCCAGAGAGAATCAGTCAGTCAATGATTTCGGTAAACACACACACACACACACACACACACACACAATGATTACCACTGCGTCAAGCGTTTGGTGCTTCGTGGAACTGCTCTTCAGAGAGACTAAACAGAAGGAATTGATCAGAGGCACGTCTGAGTGAGGAGTGGTTCAACGAAGGCCAAAGTAATAAGCAGGAATAAAGGCCTTGTTTATCTTCCTACATAAAGAGCCTTGGGTGGTTCTGAAATACGTGTCTGTCTTTCAGCGTATGACTCCTGTGATTCCTCATACAGCAGAAGGTAGTTTGTACTTCCCACTTACAACATACATACAAGATTTGAATCATACTATAATTATTCTGTACCTCGCTGATAGCCTAACATCCTATAATTTCCTCCTATTCATAGTTATCTTCTATTTGGTATGGAGAAACTCATGTATAGCTTCTAAACAGTCGTAGGAAAGTAATGTGGGGTTTATTTAACGTAACGTTTATAAATTCATGAAACTGAGTCCTTCACATTTCATCTTATTCTTTTCTCCTTTCAGAAACATCAAGTACTTTCCTCCTGCCAAAGACATCCTGTAAGTCGCACATACTTAAGGGCTATGTGTTGTAGTCAGAAAATTGGATATAAAGGAGTCCTATAAATTCTACCACAAAACACCACCTATAGGGAAGAAGCATGTTTCCTGGCATGGTCAGGAGGAATTAGAAGCCTCCAATTTCATTCACGATTACAAGGTCCTTAACACACCTTTTTGTTTCATCTACTCGAATCCTCTGGCACCTCCCCCTAAGCAGGATATCTTGTACTCTCCTCACCACCCAAGGCATTCACCATTTCCCTCTCAACCAACCCAACGCATCCTGTATTGTGTCTTCCATCCAATTTATTCTATATTTGTTCCCTGAGCAGAAATGATCTCTATTTGCCACCTACTCAATATCTTCCATGAGTTTCCTTCCACACGATTTACTTAATGTTCTCTTTCCTACCCAACATATCCTGAATTTCTTCTTCTGCCAAACGTTGTGGTACAAATCTTTTTATCCTCCTGTCACAGATAACTCTTTATTTCTTTTTCTTTCCAAATATAACCTACACATCATCTTTATGCCACCTAATCATCTTTGCCATTTCTTTTCAGTGGAGATATAATTTAGTTTCTTTTTCCTTGTGTTGTAGCTTGAAAACCTACTCAAGGGGATTTGTTTATCTTTTGAAATATTGGCCCAATTTCGTAGGGTAAAAAAAGGAGTCTTTTTATTTCATACTCCTTTGATATAGTAACAAAATGTTGTTAGTTCAATATCTTCAGATGGTTTTCAAAGTCACCACAGCCCTCCTACGTGTACATTCGCAAAAAGGAAGAAAACAAATATTTTCCTTTTCCATGGTACAGTTGCAAAACTGTCAAAATTTTGTATTCTAGGGGGTTGCTTCTTTTCATTTTGTAAACACTACGAAGCCAGGAGTGTAGTTACTGATTGTACATGTAAATATGTAATTTATGTCCTGTTTGATTCAACTACATGTAATTTGGAGTTCCTACAATACAAGAAAACCTGTTGCTGTCACGAAACATAAATATATACATGTTCACGAGTAAGGGATCTTTTTCGTAGCACAGTTTGGAGGAATCGGCAGGCCTTCAATTGGGTTTGCCGGAGTAAATAAACCCTTTCTGGTGGACACAGATACGAATTTTCCATATGTACAGCCAGCGGCAAATGTCGAGTCATCAAATACGTCAATTCATAAAGTAAGTATGGAAATATTAACTCGACATACTCGCAAATTAAAAAATAAGAGGTATATTAATTAACCCCCTGGATAGTGTCATTTTGTATTGGTGAATGTGTTTGTACAGTCGGGCTCAGAAATTCGTATACACCACTGTGACATAAGGGTTCATAACTAGAAAATTTAGTACATTAATATTCCAACACCAAACATCTTAATAAGTAAGTAAGTAATGTTCTTTGGTTAGTACTTGAATCAGTCAGCAGAACAATCCCTACAGTAAGTGCACAATAAACACCCCTTTTAACCAATGCTCTGTGTACGAATTCCTGAGGCCGACTGTACACTGATTAGCCTTTATGTTTTCCTTCAGATAGCTCTGAGGGAGGCGACAGGACATTTGCCGCCGACTGTCCGTAATTATAATCATCAAATTTTCAAGCCTCCATATCACTTTACGTCGTTTCTCGAGTGTCGTTCTCATTCTGACATCGTATGATATAAAAGAACAATTTCCAACTTGCATAACACTAACATTAATAACAACCAAATTCACAATCGTTTACGTTCTTTCTTGGAGTTGCACTGCGTTAAAGTGTTGACCATTTGATTTCTTTACACTTTCTTGTTGCATAAACTATCGAGAATTTTGGTGGTAAAGTCACAGACAAAACAATTTATAAAGGAATAAGTCAGTGCACTTTTGGTTTCAGATTTACAATTACCCAGACATTCACAGATTTGACAGATTATGTGTTTACCGAGTTGAGGGAAGGGCGAATGAGAAAAAAAAATAGTTTTAGACGAAACTGATTAAAAATACAAGACACGTAATTAAAGCGGTAATCCCACTTCACCTTCACACCTTTACAACACCTCAAGCATCGGCCTCTAACAAGTGATAAATAATTCTTTACCAATACATAACGAAATGAAATGTGTAGCCTATATTAATGTGCCACGCGATGTGTTGAATAATGTAATGGGCTAATTACCGCAGCTCCATAATTGAGCAAGTGAAAAATGGGTTGCATAATTTGACAAGGATATAATGAATATGTGTGGGTTGAGTGCAAGGGGGAAACGGGGTGACATGAAGGCTTCTCTAGAGAGGCCTGTGGGATATTATGCATCTTTCATGTGTCTCCTCTGCTCCCACGTATATATATTCCTTTTCGCACAGTAAAGTCACATGTGTCGTCAGTCTATACCACAGCAGTTTATTGGTTCCATTTTCTGGTGACCTTTATTGTTCTATATTTTACTGTATCAATATTCGATTATATTAGCTAGATAATTTAGTGCTGAAACCTTGAGAAGCTGACAAAAATAAGTACAAGAGAGAGTTCGGAAATGCTTATAGCATTAAAAGTGTCTGGGGTATAAGAAAGAAGAATTATGGTTTCGTAAGTGTATTATAATTTATAGAGACGAATTCTTTATATAATACACTTGCACTAAATTTAAATTTCTTGATGTATAATGCACTAACAATAATTATACTTCAATACGAGTCTAAATATTAACATTTTAGCACACACACACACAAACAAAGCAAGAAAGCAACGGTATATTAATTTTAGTTCATTGCCTCAGCCATGCACAATAAGGCTTACTGTTTAAAGCAAGGAAATGCACCTAATCTCTTCCTCATAATATTAGACTGACTCTTCATACATTGTATCTGTATATGCCAGTGCTATTTGGTTGCTGATTATTTCCAATTAAAGCAATGTCTGCCGAAAAAATAGTTAAAATATAGAATTAGGGAAAGAGTGCACCTATTTCAGCCAGGTAAGAACACAAAAGTCTACATAAATGCATTTTTGGATTACCTGAGCCTTCAACTACAGAGTAACATAAACAGACAAGATAGCCAACCAGCCAGCTTCTTAGTCAGCCAGCCTGCCAACCAGCCAGCTTCCTAGTCAGTCAATCAGTCAGTCAACCAGCCAGCTTCCTAGTCAGTCAGTCAGTCAGTCAGCCAGCCAGCCAGCCAGCCAATGCATCAATAATAACACAAGAGCAAACCTCCTTGGATGAACAGTTGGTAAAGGATGTTCTGCTGTGGTGGGTTTATTAGGCTTTAATGCGTTCCTCTGTGCCCTAATGGATTAATCCCGAGATGAAATAGTGGTGTGAGGGGAAGGAAAGAGGTAGAGGTAATTGGAGTTGAGTCTATTGTACCAAACACATTCACTGTTCTCATCACCGGAAGAATGTGCACGGGGATTGCGTGGGTGTGCATTCAGGTGATAACAATGCATACTTATATAGGTGTATTGAAGGCTACTGATTCCTCCACTCTATAATACCAAAGAGACTGTTCCTATCAGCTAAACTAAGGAAGTATAGTACGTTTCTTGGAACTGTTTGTAGGAATCAATTACTCCAAATTTCTCAGTATTGTACCTTTCCCCTGTAATCATGGTTTGGTTTCTTAATGTATTAGGTTGGCAAGCACAATGCATGCAAGAAATATTTACCACTTTGTGTGTGTGTGTGTGTGTGTGTGTGTGTGTGTGTGTGTGTGTGTGTGTGTGTGTGTGTGTGTGTGTGTGTGTGTGTGTGTGTGTGTGTGTGTTGTGGTGTGTGTGTGTGTGTGTGTGTGTTGCGCCATGCATTAATCTTTAATACTTGGGCGACTGGGATATATACCTGTATATCACAATAATTTAAGATCGACTGGTGATAGTTTACACATTTTTGGTACGATTAATGTAACTATTTAAGGTTTAATTGAAATACTATATACATAAAATAAAAATTCGAGTACCGCTTCCCTCTGTAGAAAAATAATCTGATATCAGTCAAAGTAAGATGCAAATGTGGTCAGCTGGTGTTTATGGGTTAATTAAGCGTTAAGGAGTTCATCTTCTGTGGGTGAAATACATTGATTCCTCCAAATTTTGCCAGGAAACAGACTACCTCACATAACCAGGGGGTGAATTTGTTTTATAATATAGTATGTAGAAATTCAGTTGCCTTTATTTCGCCAAAGACGTTATTACTTCCACCTTAAAGGGGGTGCAGGAGTAGGGGACAGGCTTTGGGGGATTTTGGGTTATGCAGAAGTAGGGGGACAGGCTTTGGGGGGAGGTTAGGGGGATGCGGGAATAGGGGACAGGCTTTCTACCCACCCCAAGCCTGTCCCCCTATTTCCGCACCCCCTTAATACTTAATGAGGGTTTACAAAACATAATTAATCTGTAGCATATTTTCTTCACTCCTTTCCCATTTCGAAAAGTGTATTATTGTTATCATAATAATCAATGTCATTGTTACCATCATCATTATCATCATCTTTTTTATCCTCCTCTTCATCATTATGTTAATCATCACCATTAACATCTTTATTATTATCATCATCACCATCATCAATTTCACCATCTTCATTACCATTATCACCATCATTATTATACTTTTTGACAATAAAGTTTATCTTATTATTATCACCATCTTTACTACCATCACCATCTTCACTACCATCATCACCCTCATCACCATCAACCAGTGTCAGAACAAGGCCAAATGCTGACAAAAACCGTACCGTCAGTCAGCATTACCCGCCCCACACAAATCTGCCTAATGTCTTTTCACTTGTTTCTCCAACTTACACTTTCTTCACTCTGTTGCATCTTCTTTTATGCATCCTTTGTCATGTCGTTCTCTCTCTCTCTCTCATACCATATCATCTCGTGTCTCTACATCACTTCACTTTAACATTATGAAGCTTGTACCATGTTTTAGTTTTCCTTCCAAAACGGTAACACTCTCTAATATTTTACCATCATTTCACGGTCCACATTCAACCCACTGAAGTACCGTACCACGAAGCAAAGATCCCAATGGTATAGTCCTCTTCAAGCAGTACGGGGAGTAAAATTTGCACACCAAAATACAGAAAAGAGACACAGAATCAATGCCAGATAATATCATTCAGAAGGCAACGTGGCCCACACAAGAAATATTATTGAACGACGCTGTGCCAACCTTTGATCTCAAATCCGTATACTTCACTGTGGTCCTTCTTCACTGACATGTAGAGAGAGATATCGTCCTCGTTCATATTATCTTCCAAGCGCTCCATCACATTAGTCTTGCCCTAGCTGTTTCTATGTATGGATGGATATATTATTCATGAGAAACGTTGCGTGTGGCATGCATTCTGTCTCAATATATAATGCAAATTGTAAATGTTATGCAGATTGGGAAATTGGCTTTTTGTAGAATTTACATCATTAATATTCAGTAGCGAAATGCATTATACGTTTGAAATACATATCATCCTCGTATGAAAAATATACATTAAAGTTTCACCAGAAAAAAAAGTACTTATGTAGTAATTCTCTGACGCCTTTTGGCAGTAGAGAGAGAATGAAAAGCACTACGGTATGTGAATAAACTCAAAATACATCATAGCTTACAAAATGAAATATGCAGAATGTTGATGTTGATATTGATTGGTCGGATGTAATTGTTGCGACCTCAAGACAAACAGACAGACATACCTACATATAAATTGACAACTTATACAGAGAAAACACATTAACACAAAATACACACGCACAGACACACGCAGACCCACACACAAATGCATACACACATATATTACAGAGAGAGAGAGAGAGAGAGAGGAGAGAGAGAAGAGAGAGAGAGAGAGAGAGAGAGAGAGAGAGAGAGAGAGTAGAGTAGAAATAATAGAAGAGAGAGAGTAAATATTGAGAGGAACAAGACACGAGGAGGAGAGAAAAAGAGAGAGAAATGAAAGAGAAAACGAAGGAAGGGGGACGATGAAACACGAGAGAAAAAGGTGAAAGGGAGAATATGGCAAGTAATAAATAAATAAACTCGGGGAAGATAAATGAAGAAGCAAGATTTATAGAAGTGAGGGAGAGAAGCATATATACAATAACCTGAAAGAAAAGAAGGAGGGGGGAAGGTGGGGGGGAAGGTGGGGAAGGAAGGTGGGCGGGGGAATGGAAAAGCTGTATGAGAGGTGAGGCAAGAGGTGAGAGAGAACATGCATGCCAAGAGACGGAAAGGGTGAAGATACGAGAGGAGTGAGAGTGA
>JAWZYT010005781.1:47500-56720 GCA_034508575.1 Petrolisthes manimaculis | reverse complement strand
CGAGAAGAATCATATAAGGATAAATACATTCCTCTTCTACTTCCTCTTCCAGCATGACACAGCACAAAATACATTCCTCTTCTTCTTCCTCCTCCTCCTCCTCCTCCTCCTCCTCCTCCTCCTCTTCTTTATCTTGCCACGAGAACCAAGAACGAGAAGGTGAAATAATAGGGGTGGATAACGGAGGTAATGACAGTAATACACGTGTGAAAATACGAGCCCAAATCAGAATCAAAGGAGAAGAGGTTGAGGGACGAGGCACAAGATCCACGTCCATCCCTATACCTCCTGTCACACCTCAACACTCGACGAAGGAAGAAATTTTGTCCCTGCCAACCCCAATGTTTTTTTGAGGTCGTCTATCACACCATAAGTGCCAACAAACATACTAGTGAAATTCAAACTCCAAAAGGCTCGAAATATTTACGTCAACCACTTCAAAATTTATCCTAACCAGAGAGGGGTACAATGTTTTGAGCACCTCCAATACACTAAATTTGGAGCAACTGAATCCTCCAAACTATTCTAAACAACAGAAAACACCATTATTTTTGCTCTTCTGGTCCTGTTTCCTGGCATACTTTGGAGGAATCAAGGCACTCCAATGTACCAAAAGCGAATTACCCCCTACAGCCCCAACTGAGTGACTGGCTAATAAGGAGAACCGAACGAACGAAGCCTGGGAAGGGAAGGGCAGAGACGAAAATGCCACGAAGATCCAACACGAGACAAGGGAAGTTATGGGGAGAAGGAGAGGAAGGTAGATCAAGATAGAGAAGTGACTGATAACCAATGGAAGATAGTACAGATAACTCCAACACCCCATTATTGTATGCTATGAGTATGAGTGAGAGTATGAGTGAGAGTATGAGTATGAGTGAGAGTATGAGTGAGAGTATGAGTGAAAGTATGAATGAGAGTATGAGTGAGAGTAAGAGTGAGAGTAAGAGTGAGAGTAAGAGTGAGAGTAAGAGTGAGAGTATGAGTGAGAGTATGAGTGAGAGTATGAGTATGAGTGAGAGTATTAGTGAGAGTAAGAGTGAGGAAAGAAGGGACGTATGAACCAACTATGGTGAAAGAATTACACTAACTCTATATATACCCATTCTGGAACAAATGAATCCTCCAAACTATTCCAAGCATCATAACACCATTATTTTTGCTCTTATGATCCTGTTTCCTGGCTTACTTTGGAAGAATCAAGAGAACGGGGTTGGGGGAGGGGGGGTAGAAAATAGGGAAGGTGAGAAAGACACACAGACTACAAAAGTATATCCAGAAAATAGCGACATAAAGGAAAGGAAAAAAGTAAGGCACAAATTACAAAGAATATCCAGAAAAATAGCGACGTAAAGGAAAGGAAGAAAGGATACATAAAAGATGGAACGAGAAGCCGGTAGCACAGGGAGGAAAACAGTGAGACAGAGACATATATCGACAACGAGCAGAGAAGAGGGACAAATTAGCAGACCCAGAGGAGTTAAAGGGGTGAAGGAGAGACAATGCCAGTGACGTGAAAAAGAAAAAAAAACTATAACAGGGAAATAAATATATAAACCATATATATATACATACAGAGAGAGAGAGAGAGAGAGAGAAGAGAGAGGAGAGAGAGAGAGAGAGAGAGAGAGAGAGAGAGAGAGAGAGAGAGAGATAAGGTAAGATAATAAGGAACGAGAGACATAACCAGTGAAGGGAATATAGGAAAGAAATTTAATAATGAGGAGACAATGAAAGACAACAAGAGAACAGAACGAAGGAATGAGTAAAGTGAGAATAGCAAAAACAATGCAGAGAAAATTAGGGACTGAAAGAGATAAAACAGAGAAAGATTACATGACAAAGATGACTAGTAAAGAACTACTCGAGGAAGATTGTAGCAAAGAAAGTAAAGAACTGGATGTATGTGATAGAATTTCAACAATGAAGACAGTAAATGAACAAACCAAAATATATAAAGTTATAACGTGTTAGTGGAACAGGAATACAGAAAAAAGTGGGTAAGACAAAGAGCTAAACAGACAAGAGGACGAAGAAAACACACAGACAGCCACAGTGGACAGGATAAAGAGAACACAGAAACAGTTACAGTAGACAGGACAGAGGCGAAAAGAGACAGGATAAAGAGAACACAGAAACAGTTACAGTAGACAGGACAGAGGCGAAAACAGACAGGATAAAGAAGACACAGAAACAGGTACAATAGACAGAATAAAAAGAACAGAGAAATAGCTACAGTAGACAGGACAAAGGCGAAAAGAGACAGGATAAAGAGAACACAGAAACAGGTACAATAGACAGAATAAAGAGAACAGAGAAACAGCGACAATAGACAGGATAAAGAGAACAGTGAAACAGCCACAGTAGACAGGACAAAGGCGAAAACAGACAAGGCAACACACGACAAAGAGGACAGGGAGGAGAGGGTGAGACAGAGAGAACGGGACAGAGATGGTGGGCCGAGTTTAACCAAAAGTTTACGAGTTCAATTGGGTTTATTCGCTGAGGCAGAACACCTGAAAATATTGGTGGGACGGACCCGACTGGACCAGATAAATTCTTGGTGGTGGTGGTGGTGGTGGTGGTGGTGGGGTACTCCCTCCCTTTACCCTCTCTTCCATTCTCTCTCTCTCTCTCTCCCTCCCTCTCTCTGTCTCTCCTTCTAACGTTGCTCCTCTCTTCTTTTTCCCCCTTTTCCCCTCTCTTGTCCCTCTTCTCACGATTCTCTCAATGGCTATCTTTCCCCTTTCTCTCCTCCTCTTCCCCATTTCCTTTCACTCCCTTTTCATTCCTCGTTTACACTCTACATCATTAACTATTTTCCCACCTTTTTCCCGCCTTCTTTCCCTTACTTCCCACAATTCCTTTTCCTAGAGGCATTAGGTAGTTACTCTATTTATGTTTACTCTCTCACTATCACATAACCATCATCTTTGAATAATACTAAATACTTTGAAATAATACTTAACAGCTTCGGTCAAATTCCCCGGTAAAAGATGCCTCCCAAAATTTCGAGACACTACCTGCTAGAGTCGAGCAGGTAGTGTCTCGAAATTTTGGGAAGCAACTGTACCATCAAGTGACCAAGTAAAGAGTCAAGTCCCGTACCCAAATTCAAATACACACAGCCAAGATACCCAGAGCAAATACCCCCCCCCCCCCCAAAAAAAAAGAATAAAAAAAAAAAAAAAGAAAAAAAAAAAGCACAATCTCAACTACTCGAAAAATTATAAAAGACCCACAATATCAAATTCCCAAAAACTCAAAATAACCAAAAAGTTAATTAAATAACCATAAAAGTCAAATATATTAATAAGGGAAGGAGGGAAAGATGGAGTGAGTTTGGAAAAGGATGCAATAAACAAGAAGAAAGCAGGGAAAAAGGGAGAGATTGGATGATAAGGAGTGTACTGTATATGTGTTGGATTAAGAGAAGAGGGAAAGATAGGAAAGAAATTGAAGAGAAAGATAAGAATGATAAACAACATAAGGCAGAAACTTAAGAGAATTATAATCATATAAACATTGATATGGGAAAGAAAAAGAAAAGGGAGGGAAGAAGAAAAGGGAGGGAAGAAGAAAAGGGAGAGAAGAAGAAAAGGGGAAGAAGAAAAAAGGGGAAGAAAAAAGGGAAAGAAGAAAGGAAAAGAAGAAAGGGAAAGAAGAAAAGGGAAAGAAGAAAAGGGAAAGAAAAAAATGATGATGAAAGAGATAATAAAGAGTGAAAGGGAATAACCGTGCTAGAAAAAACAAAAACAAAGAAACGAAAATGTGTGAACAAGAAAGATAAATCTAAGGAAAAAGAAAACATACAATTAGAGAAAGAGATAATGGAAGGGAAAAAAAAAGTGAGAGACAAGGAGGACTGAGAGCAACCAACCGTATCTCTAAATCCTCAAGAAAAGGAGGAAGAAAAGGAGAAGAAAAAGGAGAAGAAAAAGGACCAGCAAGAGAAATAGAGGAGGAGGAAGAGGAAGGAGGAGGAATAGAAGTAGGTAATTAAGGAGGAAAAGGACCAGCAAGAGAAATAGAGGAGGAGGAAGAGGAAGGAGGAGGAAAAGAAGTAGGTAATTAAAAAGAAAAAGGACCAGCAAGAGAAATAAAGGAGGAGGAAGAGGAAGGAGGAGGAAAAGAAGTAGATAATTAAGAAGGAAAAGAACCAGGAAAAGAAATAGAGGAGGAGGAAGAGGAAGGAGGAGGAAAAGAAGTAGGTAATTAAAAAGAAAAAGGACCAGCAAGAGAAATAAAGGAGGAGGAAGAGAAAAAATGAAGAAAAGGAAATAGGAGGAAGGAGAAATGGGAAAAAGAAGGAAAATGAAGCAGAAGTAATATTAGGTTGAGAAGGAGGAAGAGGAAGAAATGGATGAAGGGAGAATGAAGAGGAAGAAGAAATGGGAAGAGGAAGGAGAACAGATAAAGAAGAAATGGAAGAAGGAAGAGAAAGAAGAAGAAATGGGAGGAAGAAGGAAGAGGAAAAAGAAGAAATGGGAAAAAGAAAGAAGAGGAAGCAGAAGAAATATTAGGTTGAAAAGGAAGGCCCCACAATACCCACCGACTCAGAAGGAAGGGCCACACAACTCCTCCTCCTCCTCCTCCTCCTCCTCCTCCCCTTCCTCCTCCTCCTCCTGCTGCTCCTCCTCCTCCTCCTCCTCCTCCTCCTCCACCATTATTTACGCCACCGATAAAAGACTTGAACCAGGCGACTAATTACAAGTGGTGGTGGTGGTGGTGGTACGAGGACAAGGAAGGGTTACAGTCAGCAATCAGTAAATGTGGGTACTAGTGTGGAAAAGTACTAGTGTGGGTGGTGGTGGGTTACAAAAGACAAGGAAGGGTAAAATCAACAATCAGAAAATATACAAAGAAGTTAGACTGCTGTAATCCTTGTTTATTTGTAGCGTGAAATGAAGCAATATTGACAAAAAGTGTACTTATAGCCTTGATAGCTTTCATGACAAACATTAGATCACTGGCAATTAATTAACAATCTGACCATCATTTAATTAATAATAATTTATAACAATAATATTCGATGAAACTAGTTACAATTATATGAAGTATAGTTGACATAGCTTTTATTGCGACAACTGGGCCTACAAATGGGGTACACAACCAAACAACAAACACTTCTAACAAAGGCCGCCTATCACCGTCAATCACTCCTACGTGTACAGGTTTCCACTATATTACTGAGGATAATGAATAATATGTCCTCTTTGCCTTGTGTCTGCCGGTCAACTGTTTCTCAATGCACCACCACTATACCTTGTCGCCTGGCAAAACAATATGTATGGTGTGTTACTAGTGTGGTGAAGTACTATGGTTCTGGGTTCATAATTAAGACTTCATTCTGGTGTATATATGTTTGTGTATAATTAAAGGTAAGTACACAGCTATAGGGTATACACGATTAACATACACACACCAACACACATCTATACAGGCAAACGGTCAATAAGACGATCAGACAGCTCAACTTAGCAAACGTTTGAACCTAGCAAGCAAGCAGTCAGGCAGGCAGGTAAGCAGGCAGGTGAACAGACAGAATGACCTCATGCACTGGTAGGCTAGGAAGCTTATCAGGCAGGACGGATGGCTGAACACAGTGATGAGGGCAGCTTACCAACAGAGGCAGGTAGGCAGACTTTGTTCACAGGTTGTCCAATAAGATGACCACACACACACACACACACACACACACACACACACACACACACACACACACACACACACACACACACACACACACACACACACACACACACACACACACACACACAACCAAGTGAAAATTAAGGCAGGAAGACAGGTAAGCACGGAAATAATTTTAAAGGGGAAATTCTCTTGTTGGTGAATTAAAAAAAAATGTCTTTGATTCCTCCAAACTATGCCACGAAACAGATCCCCCATTAGTACCACCAAGGGCGTTTGTTTCCAGGCATAATTAGGATGAATCAGAAGCCTTTCAATTTACCAACAAGAGAATATCCCCTTAAAGAATAAAACCTCACGCAGGTTGACAAGTCTCATAAGTACCGAGTTTCAAAGTAGAATATTGACCAGAGAAAGAGACAGGAATGCCAGCAGACAGATTATGCAGATTTTTCAAGAAAGACTGAATTCAACACACGGATAATTTGACTAAACATGATCAGAGAAGTAGAATAACCAGAGTGTCTCGTCCACAGGCTATGTTAAATGAACCTAATATAACCAAGTGTAATATACATTGTCGAACGAACATAATAAACATAACCTGAAAAAAAAAATCATGTATTCTCAACAACATGAAAGATTCTGATATACTGCATCTCGAGGACTGAACAAACAAAACAAAAGAGGCCTGATCACTATCTCTTAGGTTATCACGAGGAGTTACAAGTACACTCACCTGCACAACAAGTCGCCCTCATCCCCCCTGTCTCTCTAGTATTTATTTGATTCACAAGTTATGTATCTTCAAGTACACTCACCTACACAAGTCCCCCTCACCTCCCCTGTATGTCTAAATATTTATTTGATTCACATGTTTTATATCTTACTGAACAGGTAAGCTATTGTTTTACAGCGTCTGTATGTGATGATCAAAAGTAATTGTTCTTGCTTTCACTTTTTCTGGTTCCATGCTACTTCCACCCTTTTTATGCCACCAACCATGGCCTAGCATACACCTCTAGATTCACGATTTGTTATAAATGTAGGAAATGAGTGACACAGGCAGAAGAAACCTTTACTTGTGATTGTATTTTATATTGAACCAGCACACAAAACACTCTAATGTACAGTAGCACGAAGCGTATGTCCATGGAAGGCCGAGACGTTCTTTAAAAGTGCACATTTTTGAAGGGGAAGGAAGGTTGAGTACTATAATTAGCTTTCAGGTATTTAATTAAGTGCATAAATGTTTCCCGTGTTGGGTCTTTTATATTTATATTAATGATAATCGTTTTGAAGAAGCTGAGAGTACATTTTTAAGCAACTATCTAATGCACTAGTCCCTCCACATTCTCAATCAATTCCGATTTTATCAAAGCTCATCTAGCGTAACTAACTGCTTCAAGAAAAAAATAAAACTAAACAAGAATAGTTATCTAAAGGTGTAAATCAGTCACAAAACATTCCTATGAAGCAGATAAATGTTCCAAGTCCAAAACCAGTTAGAACAAAAATGACCAAAAAGATTCTTTGTTGTTCCCACCGGCATCTCGGAGTCGATATTTTATCTTCTCTGAACCTTTGGCAGTTCCACGGCCCCTCTAATACCTCGATACCCATAACGCCTTTGTTTACATCACGACAGACCGAGAGAAAAAACCCGGGGAGCATCAGTACGAAGGCTGTCTAGATACAGGGAAGGTTCCTCTCATTTAACGCTTCCCAGACATTCCTCGTTCAGTAGATTTTATCTCAAATTGTGCAACCTGATCGAAACTAATATAGTGTCATCAGATTTGACTAAAGGAAATGTAGTCAGACCTAACCAAATCTAACCTAATCTATGGAAACTTGTAGTAAATGCCATAATTTCCTCAGTAAAAGAAAGTTCCCCGTACCCTAAGTGCCTTGGGTAACCTGCGGGTCGGGGGGCTGCGTTGTCTGGCCGTTCCCGTCTCACTATATCGCTAGATAGCATCACGGGAAGCCATCGCGGCAATAGAATCTTAAAGCCGTAATGCAGGAGTGCCGTGGTGTCCTAGAGAGGTCAGGTGGTGTGGTGGGGAGGTCAGAGGTCAGGTGGGGTGGGGAGGTGAGGTCAAAGGTCATGGGGTGTCCTCGGGAGGTTAGGTGGTGGCTTGAGGAGGTCAGATTGTTTACTTGGGAGATGAGGTCAGGAGGTGTGTTAGGAACAATAGGGTGCTGGAGAGATAAGAAGGAGGTCAGTTAAGTTAAATTGTGGCTCAGGTCAGCTATCTATAAAAAAAAAAAAAAAAGTGAAACGAGATGAGCATACGGTTTTAGATGTCAGATGAGGGGAGCTGAAGAACTACATGTCATATTTTTAAGGAACTACACGTCGTATAAACAACTTCACGTCGTATAAAAAACTACACGTCGTATAAAGAACTACACGTCGTATAAAGAACTACACGTTGTACAAAAAACTACACGTCTTATAAAAAAAACTACACGTCGTATAAAGAACTACACGTCGTATATAAAACTACACGTCTTATAAAGAACTACACGTCGTATAAAGAACTACACGTCGTATAAAGAACTACACGTCGTATAAAGAACTACACGTCGTATAAAGAACTACACGTCGTATACAGAACTACACGTCGTATACAGAACTACACGTCGTATACAGAACTACACGTCGTATACAGAACTACAGGTCGTATAAAGAACTACACGTCGTATAAAGAACTACACGTCGTATAAAGAACTACACGTCGTTACCTATGTCTGAACTACCTGATAAAAATCGTCTTAGAGAGCCCAGGCGAAACCAACACACGTTTAGCCACGCCACACAAAATCACTGATACCACCTCACACAAAATCACTGATACCACCTCACACAAAATCACTGATACCACCTCACACAAAATCACTGATGCCAACTCACGCAAAACACCTTACTAAACCCTTGTTGCCACATTAAAATAAAATGTTTCACCCACTGTAGCCACATCACATAATATAATACGCCTCTGTAATCAGTGAACCTTGACTTTCCTCGACCAATTGTGTATATTATTTTCCTCTCGGGGTCTTCTTAACAAACAACAAAAACACTGGTGAAAAACGCATGGTGAGGCTGTAACAAGTGTGGGCCAGCGTGACCAACACCACCCACTCCTCACCTTTTTGCCTGGGAACCTGAAACTCCACAAGAAAGACCAGAAATTGTCCGCAAAAATGCACATAAATACATCTGCCATTCTGCCCCGCCATGCAGAAGACAAACTCAGTAACATTCGAGACTTGTTCGGGGAATCTGGACACATGATTAGGGTTATAATATATATTCTTCCTCCAGGTTTTTTTTTAATACTTATCGTTCTCACTCAGTCTACAACACGCCTGCCTTGGTTAGAAAAATAATCGATAAACAGAGGAAAATCAATATAAATAATTCTATGAAAAGATTACGATCATTGTTATTGATTTTCTCGGTTCATTTGAGTTCCATGGTTTAAGTCATGATAGAAGAGATAGATTCATAGACTTATATGATATAATACATGTTCTTATATTATATTCAACAATAGTT
>JAWZYT010005781.1:17500-42500 GCA_034508575.1 Petrolisthes manimaculis | reverse complement strand
CCTTCTACCTTATTCCTTATTCCTCTTCAATCCTTCCACCTTCCACCTCACCCCTTTCGTCATATACCTCCAAAACTCCTAATGCTTCCACATATTCCACTCTTCCACTCTTCCTGTCTACCACCTACATTCCTGCTCCTTTGAACCGATTCTTTATTACAACCAAAAGACTACTCTATTTACCGTATACAACCGGGTTAAATAACAACGATTAGGTAAGAAATATTCATACCTTATCCATATTAGATATCTATAAATAGTCATCGGGTTCAATAGAGAAAATATAACTACACATGGAACGCAAACTATATTATACTAAATTTTACTTTTCCCTGTTTACACATTCCAAGTTATTGTTTTTCCCTTTGTTTACATTGTACACTTCATTCTCCTCCTTAACTGTTCCTTGTACAATTTTACACACCTTCCCCCTTCCAACCCCTTCACTCCCCCACTCCTCCCCCCAGCATCCCTAATTCCCCTCCCCCCCCAGTATCCCCAAATCCCCTCCCCCCAGCACCCCTAAATCCCCTCCCCCCAGCATCCCTAAATCCCCTCCCCCCAGCACCCCTAAGTCCCCTCCCCCACGGGCCATGTTTGAGCAACATCGCGGGAATTTTTCTAATGTTTATTGTGTTTGAGTCTAATATATCGTGGCGTGGACAGTGTTGGTGTGTTTGTGCTGACTATACACTGGCCTCCATTACTCTTGGTCAAGCCCGCGGGAGACTGATCACGGCACAGAAACAAACATAACAAGTATAATGAAAACTCTGCAGCCTCCACTTTATACCTTGGCGGAAAGAATGTTCACACGTTGAGTAAAGTTGACAATAGTTACCAGGAAGAGATGATGATGATGATGATAGCAACAGGTACCAAATTAAACACAATATATATATATATATAAACTATTGGAGGAATGAGGAAAATAATGACGCATAAAAGAATAAAGATATCGTAGTGATAAAAATTATAATTAATACATGTAAGAACGACTGCATTTATCAATACAAAATAATTTCGCAAAATACATAAACTATTTCATACTTATCCCAAAAATACATGTAATGTGTCACTGTGAATAATTATGAAACGTACAGTAATTATATGTTACGTTACGAAAATGAATAAGGATGAATAACTTTATGAAATCATCTCAGGTTATTTTAACTCTTATATACCGTACGAGTACTAGGTCGGAACGAATATAATGTACAAAATATCCAACATGGCCTGGAATCAAACCTACATAGCCCTGGTTATGACCTTGAATATTGCAGCTCACCCCCCCACCCCTCTCTCTCTCTCTCTCTCTCTCTCTCTCTCTCTCTGTGTGTGTGTGTGTGTGTATTTCTCTCCCTCTCTCCTCTCTCTCTCTCTCTCTCTCTCACTCTCTCTCTCTCTCTCACTCTCTCTCTCTCTCTCTCTCTCTCTCTCTCTCTCTCTCTCTCTCTCTCTCTCTCTCTCCTGGGCCAAGACGGGTGCGTGTACCGGTGTGAGAGCTGTGTTGGCATCAGCTTCGTTATGTGCGTGTAGCCTATTAAACCCACCTGAAACTATGAACAAAAAAAAATAGTTTAAAGAAAAGAAAGGGAAGGATGAGAGTGCAGCAACGACACGACAGGGGAGGGGAGGGGAGGGGAGGGGGAGAGGGAGGGAGGTGATGACTGGAGTGAATGTTCAGTTACACATTCAACACTCACAGATACCTTCACATTTCACTCTACTTCTGTATCACTTATCATTCATTTTTTTTACGTTTCAAGCTGTTGTTATATTTCTCATTAGGCAATTTACTGTAACGAATACTTATCATAATACACATAGACAAAATAGCCGCCATATTTCAGAATGTATAGAGTTGAGTCCCTGAACTTCCCTAATCCAGTTCCTTCACCACACTTCCCATCCTCCTCTCACTCCTCTGGCCTTTACAACCCTTGCACCTCTTCCCTCCCCCTTCAACCCTCTCCTCTGACTCCTCCACCCACTCCTCTGACTCCTCCACCCACTCCTCTGACTCCTTCACCCCGTCCTCTGACTCCTCCACCCCCTCCTCCGACTCCTCCACCCCCTCCTCTGACTCCTCCACCCCCCTCCTCTGACTCCTCCACCCCCTCCTCTGACCCCTCCACCCCCTCCTCACCTCCTTAGCATCTCCCAAAATGCCTTTATCATGCTGGCCTTCTCACCCCGCCCCTCCCACGACCTCGCTCCATCTCGTATTTCCTCTTGCGGGTTGGTCGCCTTCAGGAGGACCACTAATTACCTGAGGCGCCGGCAGGGGGCAGCACGGCCCAACCTCACGCGCCTTTGTGGTCCGCCAAGCCGCCCTCACTCCACCCTGACCTCCCATACCCACCCACTCCACCACCACCACCACCACTGAGACCCACACCCATATGTTACACCAAGGTGAACTTCGGCCTTATGTTCAGCCAACGATGCCATTGTCTTGACCAGGTAACGTGAGTCTTTTGTTTTTCGTGCAGGTTGTGGTTCATGAATATGTATATGTTGTTGTTGCATGCCATTAGGACCCAGGTCATGATATATTATATTGTTAATAAGACGATTTAATCTGATTGTGAGACCCAGCCAATACCCTGTTCTGTTTCATAGACTTGACGGCTCTATTATATTTCTGTAACTATAAAAAAATAGTTTCCCGTTTCTTTAACAGATGGGTTCAAGGACTAAGGTATCTATAGGCGTGAGATCCAGAACCCTCATCTTCACTGGCTGATTCTTAACGGAATAGGAATCGAACACTTGATTAAGCAATTAAGAACCTGTTCGTTCTCTCTTTCTCTCTCTCTCTCTCTCTCTCTCTCTCTCTCTCTCTCTCTCTCTCTCTCTCTCTCTCTCTCTCTCTCTCTCTCTCTCTCTCTCTCTCTCTCTCAGTCACACAATCGAGGAGAGAAAGAGAGAGAGAGAGACAGAGAGAGGATTACACAGATACACAGGACACACACACACACACAGTTTACAAGAGCCAGGACATCGTAAGGTGTGTGATGGATGGACACTGACCACTGCAAGGGAGAAGTGTATTGACTCCCAGGTCCAGGGCATAATTATTTACAGCCAAGAGGAGCCTGTTGTTGGTCTGACCCTTCCCCCTGACTGACACACCCACCACTACTACCACCACTACTACCACCACCACCACTACTACCACCACCACCACCACCACCACTACTATTACTACTACTACTACTACTACACTCAATTATCTCACTCCCACCACCACTATTACTACTACTACTATTACTGCTATACTGCTACTACTACTACACTCAATTCTCTCTCATACTCCCACGCACAGATTCATTCTTTCACTACCACTCCCCACACTCGATTCTCTCTCTCTCTTTCTCTCTCAGTTTTAATGATATTTTTTATTAATTTTACTCTCTTTTAAAAACATTCAGTTTTAAAGATATTTTTTATTTACTCTCTTTTAACAACATTCAGTTTTAATGATATTTTTATTTACTCTCTTTTAACTTTTTTTTTTTATATCACTACTGTAATTTTATATTTATTGTAATTTTATGTACTACTGTAATTTCATATTCACTCATAGCAAATCTAATTTGCTTTTCTATGTTATTTAATTTTTATAATGTTTGACGAGTAGACGACTGTCTACCATAATATGCACTGACTGTAATAGCCACTACCCTGTGGAAAAATAAATGAATTTGAATTTGAATTTGAACTCTCTCTCTCTCTCTCTCTCTCTCTCTCTCTCTCTCTCTCTCTCTCTCTCTCTCAGCCACACTCAACTCTCTCCCTTTTTCTTTCACACGCACTCTTTCACGCTCACCACCACCACCATTCATCATACATTATTCTCACCACCAACACTATACACATCACTATCCATATCAGGCAGTCACCATCCAGTCCAGACATTACCATTCAGAAGTCACTATACAGAACAGTCACCATTAAGAACTGTCACTATACAAAACAGTCACTATACAAAACAGTCACTATACAAACCAGTCACTACACAATCCAGTCACCACTAAAATGGGGAGAGCAAGCAGGACTGAGTGAGAGGGAGAGGAGAGGAGAGGGAGGAAGAGGAGGAGGGAGAGGAGGAGGGAGAGGAGAGGAGGAGGGAGAGAAGAGGGAGGGAGAGAAGAGGGAGAGAGAGAAGAGAGAGAGAAATGAGAGGGAGAGAGAGAGGAGGAGTGAGAGTCGCCTTTGTTTAGATGGAGCTGTCTGAATGTTTGCCTTCGGTGACCCGGATGTCCCCAACACCCTGCAACACTGCCAAGACACCCTGCAACACTGCCAACACCCCTCTAACACTACCCATACCCTTGTAACACTGCCAACACCCTTGCAACACTACCCAACTACCTCAACCCATCCACTCCTCTTCCACCCCATCCCATCCACTCCCATTCCACCCCAACCCATCCACTCCCATTCCACCTCTCCCTCCCCTCCCACATCTATTCCACCCTATTGCTTGACCCTATAGTCCGTTTTCTGTTGTGTCATTCTCTCTCTCTCTCTCTCTCTCTCTCTCTCTCTCTCTCTCTCTCCGCATCTGCCATTTTGTCTATGTATGTCTATGCAAATCTACCCTAGATTAAATGTCTGTTTCTATCAATCTATCCTATCTAACCAATCTATTAATCTATCCTTTTGTGTATCAATCTATCTATCCACCCATCTTTCTACATATCTATCCCTCTATCAGTCTATATCTATATCTATATCTATATCTATATCTATCAGTATATATAGATAATTAGGTTTCACTCTTTTAGTTTATTTCAGTCTGTTTCGTATATTTGGATATTCTCTTTCTCTCTTTACTTCGTTCCGCCCACGCTGATTGACATTTGACCTGGGGAAGGAAGGAGGAGGGAGGTGAAGGAAGGAGGAGGGAGGGGAAGGAAGGAGGAGGGAGGGGAAGGAAGGAGGAGGGAAGGAAGGAAGGGAGGGAGGGAAGGAAGGAAGGAGGGAGTAGGGTACGGTAGAGACAATTGCCTTTATTTTAAACGTCCATTCACATGTTAATTTATGTTTGTGCGTCATTATCATGCGCAGAAACATGCACATACAAACAGTGGAGGGCCTGGATGGAGGACCCTAGTTGCATGGGTGTATACAGACAGACTGGCCCTGTGTGTGTGTGTGTGTGTGTGTGTGTGTGTCAAGTGTTGTGGTGGGTATTTACGTTGCCATTCACTGAGGGCCAAACACACGGTAGTCACTCAGGATGCTCGCATACATTATAGTGAAGGAAAGGGCACAAGGGTGAGAAAGGGTGGGAGGTGTGTGTGTGTGTGTGTGTCCCCTAAGATGGAAAAATCAGCATACCAGCCTCGAGGTATCAGTAAAATACTCTACCAAGAAAACTGAAGCAGATTCCAAACCAATTGAACCACTAGTTAATGTCACACCAAGAGTTTAGATATTACGAGTGTGAGGGACGTGAGGGTTAGTGTGTCTCCTGGCCCTTGGTCAATTCAACGGGCTCTAAGTCAACCAGCATTGCCAGGAAATAGATAATAATTCTGACGTATCTCGTGTACTTAGTATTAAAATCAGAAATATCAAATAGTCACTTTTACAGATAGGAATAAAATACAAGGAAATTCGCTATTACAAAGGAATAATTAAAAGATCCAACACCAATATTGCATAGAGGAATAAATATATAAATAGTCAGAATAATTGACTAAAATTTATAACAACAACACCAACACCAACACCAACACCACCACCACCACCACCAAACCATTTACTTCCTACACAACTCCAAGTCTCCAAGTCAATATTCGTGCTCAGTAAGTAAGGGTACAGCAACGAGGAGTTCGACACCAGAGGAAGGAAGTGGCCAATGTTATCACCCGGAGAGATCAGCTTAACTCAACGAGGTTAATTACCTAAAAACATCAGGGTGTGAGAGGACGTTATTACTACCGCTTGCCACACACACACACACAGACACACACACACACAGTATCCAGACACGGAAGTGCACACATCGCTTGGAAGGAGCTCCTGCCTTTTTGTGGTATCAGGGAGTATTAGTGGTGTCCCGTTGTTGATTAATGGTAGTGCTTGATTATAAGATGTATTTTAATAAGTAATGAATACTCTGGTCAATCTACTTAATGGAAAATGAGGCGTTCTAGCAGAATATTACAAAAGCCGGCAGGTGCAGCCAAAATGGCTAGTGTTTCTGAAGCATCGCATTCTAAAAACAACACTGGTCGGGACAACAAACAGGTTAGTGATGAGGCGAGTGCTTTGTTAGACACCAGTATGGTAGCTGAAATTTATAACAAAATTGAGAAGGTAGAAGAGGAGTGTAAAATGGCAAGGGATGAAAATATGGCGTTAAGGGAGACAGTAGTAGAACTTAAGGAAGAACTTCAAAATGTACACAAACAAAATGAAACCCTGGAAGAAAATGTGAGGTGGATGGAATCAGTTGGATGAAGAAGTAGTGTGTGCACAGAGTATTCATAGTTTTAAACAAAAGTTGGATCAAAGTAAATAGAGAGAACGAAATAATATAGTGCGACAAAACTATTCATAGAACTAAAAGAATATGATTAAATAAAATCAAGCAGACGGGACACCACCAGCTTATGCTCACTTCCTGTAACTTACAATTAGGTGAATACAATTAGGTAAATACACACACACACACTCACTCTCACTCACTCATTTATACTCTCACTTACACACTTAAGCACATCACACACACTTAAACACATCACACACACTTAAACACACACTTAAATTTACACACACACACACACCACTCCTCCTCCTCCTCCTCGTTCTACCTTTCTCACACACACACTCCTTCCTTCCTATCTATCTGCACACCACACCTGGCTTCTCTTCTTCTCTCCTCTTCCTTTAATCCCTCTTCCACTCCCCATCTCATCCCACCCCCTCCTTCTCTTCTCTTCCTTCAATCCCTCTTCCACTCCCCATCTCATCCCACCCCCTCCTTCTCTTCTCCTCTTCCTTCAATCCCTCTTCCACTCCCCCATCTCGTCCCGCCCCTTCCCTCCGCCAATCTCTCGTGTGAAACAATATACTACTTAAGAATTCAGCCTGAGGGAGCGAACGGGAAGAAGGGAAAGAAAAAACAGTGCTCCAGGAACCCTTTAGGATATTCGCAGTTCATGTTATCTTTCTATTAGCAGGCTTGTGGAGCGGAGGGCAAACGAGAACGCACACAAAATCAACACATGAGCCACACACACACACACAAAAAAAAAAAAAAAAAAAAAAAAAAAAAAAAAAAAAAAAATCAGCACGTACACACACACACACACATACAAAATCAGCATATACGCCACTCACACACACACACAAAAAAAAAATCAGCACATACGCCACTCTCACACACAGAAAATGATTATCTAAACACACATTAAAATATCAGCACAAATAATAGCACACACGTTACTCATTTTATATATACACACACACGTAACTTACATAATATTATTCACTATTAATAAACACACACACACACACACACGTTACTTACATTATATTATACACTATCCTCAAACACGTTACTTACATAATATTATACACTATCAACAAACACACACACACACGTTACTTACATATAAATACTATCAACACACACACACACACACGTTACTTACATATAAATACTATCAACAAACACACACACACACGTTACTTACATATAAATACTACCAACAAACATACACACACAAACACACACACACACACAGACACACACACACAATCACCAGCTAGCATAACACAGTATAGACACAGCCACCACTACCTACCACAGAGTTCATTAATCTTCTCTTCTTTTCATGTTTTATATTTCCAGGAGCATACCTAATTAAGATACTTTTCCGGGGCGTTTGTAAATTATTCATATTTATATTTGGAAAAGACCCCTCCACCCACCCCCACTCCCCCACCCCCACCCCCTCCAACCTCTGAGTCCCCTACTTCCCCCACCCCCACCCCCACCACCACTAGGATGAGGTACCCCCCCCCCCAGTCCCCAACACACACACACACACACTCGTACACCTCCCACCCCACACCAGTTTCCCTTCCCCTAAGGTTCCACTCCCACCTACAGTCTCTGGCCTCCCTCTACTGTAACGCCCCTCCCCCTTCTCTCTCTCTCTCTCTCTCTCTCTCTCTCTCTCTCTCTCTCTCTCTCTCTCTCTCTCTCTCTAAAGTACGGGATAGTAATATGTAGCACAGTTTAGGTGAATCAATTGCCTTCTAATCTGATTTAATAATAATAATAATAATAATAATAATAATAATAATAATAATAATAATATACCCAAATTCGCCGGCAACATAACTTTCATACTCTCCCTTCCCTTCCCTTCCCTTCCCCACCCCATCAAACATCGTTCAGTGCACCCGGTCTCCACTAAGACATTTTACATTCAGCAGTCACGTCTTATCACGACCCTTGTCCCGCTATCCAACCTCCTCTGGTGGTACTAAACTAAATACTGCCTTTTGTGTGTGTGTATGTGTGTGTGTGGTAAAGGTAAGGTCTGCATGGATGTCTGAGAGCAAGCATGTGTGTGTGTGTGTGTGTGTGTGTGTGTGTGTGTGTTCGATCCAGGCTCATTATTTCTTTCCATTTTTCGTCCTCATTTTTATTTCCATATTTTTGGTCATCCCTTCAACCCAGCTGGCGTACCGTACCTCTCCCCAACACCAACCACTCTTCCTATACACCAGTTCTCATCCTTAGTTCCCCTACAACATTCTCTACTTCTCTATATACATAATAATAATCCTATACAAATTTGCACACTTATATGAATAGTTCCTGGTGTACACAAGATCCCCAAACTATCTTTATAAAGTGTGGTGCTGAACAATATAACGTGTCGGGTAGGTAAGGTTGGTATGCGTGGCTTGACGTTGTTGATGGTAATAAAATAAGAATCAACGCCACTATTTGATTGTAGGAATCAGCCAACGTGTAAATGGAGAATCCTTCCAAATTAAATACATCTCTATGTTACAAAATAACGCAAAACATCCTGATATATTGGAGTAACAACAATGGACTGACTTCCCAAAGTCATATATGAATCAAACCATAGATTGAGAAACAATGTGAGAGAAAAATCCACAACAATTTTATCACAACCATACATAAGTCAGCAGTGTGAATGTTGATAATATGGAACTTCCATGTTGGACAAAGTTATCCTTTCACTATTTCTCACCAAGACCAAATAGTATGATAGTGTCTGATTGTAACAGGGTTTGGGTTTCACTCCATGAATGACAACTTCATATGTGTCATAGACAGAGTCATGTTAATAACTCACATATACTCCTTGTCTATATTAGCCTCTCTAGTGTAAATATATATCATAACTAGATCAAATATATCCATATATGACTAAGTAATTAATATAGTATTATATACGATAATACGGTATTAAATTTGCAAGGTCATATACTGCAACCAGTCTCCATTGTGCAATGATACCAACCGTTACCACCAAACTCACCAAAAGTGTCAAATAACATCCTCCATTAAGTCAGAATGTAAACTTTTTGAAAGATAGAGTTGGGAGTTACTATACATTGTGTGGGTAATATCGTAAAACAATCGTTCACCTCATGGCCAAGATATGGTTCACCTGATGATCGCAAGTCATATATAAGAGAATACTAGTGGCAACGATTAGTATTCTACAAAATAATATTCATCGCGACTCGATGATCGTACGGATATACAATACAGTATATATTCCAGAAACACCACACATCACGAGTAATAATTATATCTAACTCCAAATTGAGGTTCGCTATTATCTACTACCCATCCACCCACCCCGGCCACCCGCCATGTTGGACTCCTGCCTACCACACAGATCGAGAAATAGTTAGAACTTATCTCTTATCGTCGAAATGGAGGACTAATTAAGGTGCCACAATACAAATCACTATTAGTGTTATTGAGGGCATTGGTTTTATGGCATAGTGTGAAGAAGTTAGTAGTCCTTCAATTATAAAAACCATTAATTAAAACAGTAGACCAAACCTACTCACCCGGTCACTGTAGCCTCCCTCATCCCGACACAGACGTCCAGTACACCACAGCCGGACATCATCTTCTCTTCTTTGGCTATACACTATTATAATCACGATCGAACCCATTAGTTATCAAGCCGATTACGTATCCTGGCAATCAATCGACGACACTAGTGAATAACGACACAACTGAATTGATTAGATGGGGATGAACAGGAGAGGATAACTCGTGTGGTCTCTGTGGACTGTGGTGTGTGTGTGTGAGTGACTGTGGGAGTCTGGGTGTGGTTGGCCACTGGACAGCAACGCATGCCCGGCTTCCTCAGTCAGCCCTCACTGCAACACACTAATCTTTGGCGAAGGATAATTTTAGCGGAGTATAAAATCACTTTCTAATTGTGTGTGGGTAGGAATGCGTTGTTTTTCACCACTATTTTTGTTCATTGTTGAGAGATGCTTTACATAATATTACATTATAGAAATCCGTTATGTGGAAAGGAAGGAAGGTACTAGTACAATGATGTGTAAAGTTGGTGGTGGCCAGAGAATTGGAGGAGTTTGCTGGCAGTGTTGTTGATGCCATCACCAGATCACATAATTATACACGCCAATATACATAGGTTTTGTTCTATTGGAAGCAAACGATTCCTACATAATATGCAAAGAAACAGGAACAAATCAATTAAATTTAGGTTGCTTACTTCGTACAAAAATTGTTTGGAAGAATTCAGTTGCTCCAAATTTACCAGCATTATATTTATTACTCCCCTAAGTAGCCTTCAGGTCACGTGTCTCTATACAAGCAAATCAAGTGCAAATAAGACACAGTACCATCGATCAATATTATTTAACGTTTTTTATTAGGTAAATATACTGATAGTGACGTGTATAAATATGGTGTCAACATCTCGTGGGACAGAAGAGAAGCTACGGTACCAGCATCACCACGAAGTTCCACTGTCTAATCTTGGGGCTTTGCAAGAGTCACGGACTATACTTACTAATTAAAAGACTACAGCCCCGAGGTTAAAGTATAGAAAAAAAAGTAATTGGGAATCTAATTAGTCTATTATACTGGCTTCGCTCCTCTGGGTGTACTGTTGTGATCTTACTTACTGACTTAGAAGTTTATTTGTAGAAAGTGATTTAATTCGTGAAAAAAAATAACTCCAAAAACATTATTACTGAAGATTACTGAGTGACCAACTCGTTAATTAATTGTCAGGCTTTGACATTTTTCTGAATGAAATCAATACACTATAGGCACTCACTTATCCACTTCAGACATTCTTAACCAACTACCTGAGTGCCTTACTGACCTACAGACCGACAGACTGACTGACTGACTGACTGAGGCTACGACTGCACAAACTGGGTGGTTGTGCAGGCATACTCGTGGTGTGTGTGTGTGAGTGTGTGTGTGGTGTGCGTGTGGCTGTGCGTGTGTGTGTGGTGTGCGTGTGTGTGTGGGTGTGAGTGTGTGTGTGTGGTGTGCGTGTGGGTGTGATTGCTTATTTGCTCCAATGACTGAACAATATCCAACAAGCTTTTTTTCGTCCATCACACACACCCCTGTACAGAGATGCATGATACTGTGTGGTGACTGTATAATATTCTTGCTAGTGTGTGGCAAAACTAAATGATTGCACTCACCAACAATTGATTTCGCTGACTACATGTAACTCTTCTTTTCCCCCCTCACTCTCTCCTTGGATCTCGATTGGGAGAGAGTAGAAGTATTGCTCTCTCTCTCTCTCTCTCTCTCCCTTGGACCTCGATTGGGAGAGGTTAGAAGAGGTGCTCTCTCTCTCTCTCTCTCTCGCTCTCTCTCTCTCTCTCTCTCTCTCGCTCTCTCTCTCTCTCTCTTGGATCCAGGATGGCAGAGTATAAAAGGTGCTCTCTCTCTCACACACTCTATCTCTCTCTCTCTCTCATCTTATGCAGCGGGGTCAGTTCAGAAGCCCAATGTAATTCGGGTGTTTTGAGTCTGGTGGTCGTGAATATGAAAGAAGGCGAGCGTGTCCATTAATATGAATCAACCCGGACATCACTTATGGACACCCAGAACATGTCCCACTGATGAATCCGGTATTAGACCTCACGGCATACTTTTCTCTTCCCACCAGGACGACGACGGAGGAGGATTGATGGATGGATGGATGTCTGCCTTTTAATGAGGGAAGTTAGTTTTTTTTGTGTGTGTTTGGTAATTCTGGAAAGGCAATTATTGAATCCTCCAAACTATTTCAAGCAACAACAGAACACCATTATTTTTTGCTGCTCTTCTGGTCCTGTTTCCTAGTATAATTTTGGAGGAAGGAATCAAGGGACTCCAATGAACCACAAACGAATTACCACCTTAATGCTGCTGAATGTAATCTCTGGCGTTCCATCACCTTGACACATTGGTCGAAATAGGTAATTTCTGACCAGAGACGAACGGCAGGCACCACACACATATCCTGCATTCTAAGTCAGCCTCTATAGGTGTACTGGGTGGGGAAATGAGCAATACCAGGCGATTCAAAGCCTTCTACATTATTTTACAGCCTCTCTCTCTTTTCCTACTCATTTTTCATCTGACCTATCCATAGACTACTTCCCTGCTTGCCTCGTCACTCGTTTTAAAGTCCCCCCCACCTGCATCTTTTCTTCTCCCCCCTCCACCCCCCTCCATCTTTTCTCCATCTTTCTCTTCCCCTCCTCCATCTTTTCTCCATCTTTCCCTTCCCCTCCTCCATCTTTTCTCCATCTTTCCCTTCCCCTCCTCCATCTTTTCTTCTACCCACAACATCTTCACTTGTTCTTCCATCTGCACTTTCATTTCTCTTCCACAATTGAATCACTTCCCACCATTTTATATCACGATACCATGACTTGATGCTCACTTATAAATTCTCAGAGACGAACGTTCACTTATAAAATTCTCAGACGAAAGTAAATTGTCTTGAGAAAGGACATGTGGAATCTTCTACGGCCCCCTGACTCCTTCCCATTATGCAACACCTTCCATTAAAATTATACTAGGAGCGCCGTAGCCTTTCGTCCCTCTCGATTATTAAAGATAAAATTTAGGGGGTCATCTTGAGGGTACACAGAAGACATCCGATTCCTCCAAACTATTCTTGAACGAAAAACAGAGCCCCAATACTCCTTATAATGAAGTATAGTTTGGAGGAAGCACCAGAAGACATCCCCGTCCCCCTAAACCCCCCACTCCTCCCCTACACCCCTCCAATTCGCCCACAGCAGAAGACATCCCCCCCACTCAAACCCCCTCCCACTCAAACCCCCACCCCTCCCCTACACCCCCAAGTCATTAGGTTGAGGGGCGGCGTCTGTCCACTGCTGGGTTTACAAGATGCCCGAGTTAAAGTTGCATAGAGTGTGTGTGTCTTGGGTGACCTCGCTACATCTAACACGAACTGCAGGTATGTATGTGTTCTGTTATACATCCTATACCTATACTGTACATTGCACATACTGGAAGCATTAAACATTTCATATTAATATTCCTAGGTAAGGCTGCTATGAATGTATGATACACCTGCAGTACTTTGCTTAAAACCATTAATTTATATCTCTATATATTATTTCACACAATCTTGTATTCCATTGCTGCATATTCTTCCTTATCATCAACAATAGGATTTTAGGAAAGTTACTTGTTCTATGTAATATGAAGCCTACTGAACTCTCCAAACCATGCTATAAAACACATCACTAGTCTCATCCGAAGATGTTCTGTTTCCTGATATAAGAGAGTTCAGAAACCTTCCCATTTGTCACAGCAGATGATGACTCTAAAATGAATAAATACAAAATCTGACTGCAGAAGCTTAATTAAGGGAATATTCTCGTGTAGGTAAATTGAAAGCACTCTGATTCCTCCTAACTATACCAGGGAACAGACACCCTCACTGGTAATAATAGGAGATCTGTTTCGTGGCATATAGCTTGAAGGAATTTGAGACTTCCCAATTCACCAACAAAATAATTTCCCCTTATTCTAAAGTTTGTTCCTTGATAACCGAATGTATATATTATCTTCTCAACCGATATCATTAAGGACCCTGTGATGTTGTCAGAATATTGGAGGTAAACGAGTCCTTCAAATATTACCACGAAACACCACCTATATGGAAGGAGCTCGTTTCGTGGCATAGTCAGGAGGAAACAGAAGCCTCCAATTTTCTTACACGATCACAGGGTCCTTAAGAGTAAGTGTGATTGGTGGCATCTCTAGTCACTTTGGAAAGAGGAGTCACGCATCAACACATCAGATGAAAGTTAATGACAGTAACTGAGGACTTTCACTGTCAGACACATGAAAATTAAAGTATATTATGGCCTTATTTAAGATGATATTTCGCGAACACCTGCCACACTTATTTATGTTCCATCATGTAGTGGCTGTAGATAAGATTACCACCCTTCTACGATGACCATAGTGCATCAGAAAATATTCCATCTCTTAGGGGGAATAAAATGCTCAACTGATCTGGTGTAATAGCCGCCATTACTGTCTAAACACACACGTAAAAAAGTGAATAAGTTTACACACATAATAATTTGCAGCAAACACCCCACACCAGCAACGGGAAGTTCATCACCGTAACGTCTAAGTGGTGGTTTGATCTTAAGGGGGGGTGGGAGTAGGGTACAGGCTTGGGGGGGAAAGTTTGGGGGGGTGCATGAATAGGGGGACAGGCTTGGAATGGGTAGAAAACCTGTCCCCCTATTCCCACATGCATCCCCTCGCCCCCCTCTCCCAAGCCTGTCCCCCTACTCCCGCACCCCCACCCCCCAAACCTGCCCCCCTATACCCACACCCCCTTAACAACCTATTGAGATAATGGTGGCAACATGGCCTGTATGAAAACCAAGGAAGGGTGGGTATGGTGGAAGGCAAAGGTTTCGATACACATGGATGCGACTTATAGGTAAACATTTGACAGCTTCCATCTATATTGTAGTGAGTTGAATTGGATTTCTTTAACTATGTTTTTAGCAGCAGTTTGTAATTTGATGCAAGCAGGTTCTTTATTTATGAAAGTAAACCTACCGTAAAGAGTAAGGGGAAAAATGTGTTAAATATCTACTTGATTTACCTTACTTGTATAGAAGCTTTAGACTGCAAATGTACTGTACACTCGCAATCCAAATTTTTTTATCCTGGTCTTGTTGAAGTTTCGAATCCTTAGACAAAGTAGTGAACCAACTGCAACACTTATCCTGTTTCATATTTACTTGAGTTCGCTTAGTACTCGATCAGGCTATTCGAAGCAAGCCTGGATACATATTTTGGATTGCGAATGTATATCAGACCAAGTTAAAAAGAAAGAGAGGTAGTAGTGTGAGAGCGAGAGAGAGAGAGAGAAAGAGTGTGTGTGAGAGAGAAAGAGTGTGTGTGAGAGAGAAAGAGTGTGTGTGAGAGTGAAAGAGTGTGTGTGAGAGTGAAAGAGTGTGTGTGAGAGAGAAAGAGTGTGTGTGAGAGAGAAAGAGTGTGTGTGAGAGAGAAAGAGTGTGTGTGAGAGAAAAAGTGTGTGTGAGAGAGAAAGAGTGTGTGTGAGAGAGAAAGAGTGTGTGTGAGAGAGAAAGAGTGTGTGTGAGAGAGAAAGAGTGTGTGTGAGAGAGAAAGAGTGTGTGTGAGAGTGAATGAGTGTGTGTGAGAGAGAAAGAGTGTGTGTGAGAGTGAATGAGTGAGTGTGTGAATGATAAGAATAATGGTACCAGCTGCTGCAACCCCCACACGTTCAAGGGAAATTCATTTTTGGTTTCCACTCCCAGACCTATTATCCCCCAGCCTCACTCCACCTTTTGCTGCTCCACTCTCACTCCACCCTCTCTCACCCACTTTCTACCCCCACCCCCACCCCCTTTCTCTCTCCTATCTTTCTTTTTGCTGCCTCACTCTCACTCCACCCTCTCTCACCCAACTTCTCCACCCACCCCCACCCTCCCTTCTCTCTCCTATCTTCATTTTCCTCCATTTTCCCATTCTTTATTTTACTCTCACTCCCCTCTCCCCAAACTTCTCCCTACACTCCCCTCGCTTTCCTCCATTTTTCCTTTCTTTATTTCACTCTCCCACCTTCTTCCTTATGTGAGTATAGACACTTATAGTCATAGAGGATACCTAGTAAGTGAATAAAAATAAAAAGAGTATTGAGATGCATGTCCATAGAGGTTAAGGGGTAATATAGCAGAGTGTTGGTAAATCTGGAGCAACTGATTCTTCCAAACTATTCCAAGCAACTGTAAACCATTATTTTCGTCAATGTGGGTCCTGTTTCCTCACATACTTTGGAGGAATTAAGGGGAGGATACAGTGTTATAGTAAATCCGAAGCAAATTATTCCTCCAAACTATTCCAAGTAACAGGACACCATTAATTTTGTTCCTATAATATAATGAGTGAGTGAATGAACAGGAACATAGATAGTGACACATACAGAGAGATAAAGGGACAATATAGTGAGTGAGTGAGTGAACAGGAGAAGGATAAAAGGGTAAAGTGAAGGAGAAGGAGAAGGAGGAGGAGTAGGAGGAATATAGATAGTGACCCATACAGAGAGATAAAAGAGTAAAGTGAAGAAGAATAAGGAGGAGGAGGGGGAAGGGATGGAATGTGTCTACTCCCCCCCCCCTCCCCCCCATCCCCCAAGGCTAACCAACTCTGTCCACGTCACGCATCGATGCTTTAACTGGTTGAGGAAGGGTTTTTTCTTGAATCTCCAGGGAATTTGATGTCTAAGGCACGACGTCAAGGTTTCGTGTCTGTTATAGGTATTATGTGTGTGTGTGTGTGTGTGTGTGTGTGTGTGTGTGTGTGTGTGTGTGTGTGATATTTATAGGAATTATGTGTGTGTCTTTTATAGGTATTGTGTGTGTGTGTGTGTGTGTTTTATGGGTATTAAGTGTGTGTGTGTTTTATGGGTATTATGTGTGTGTGTGTGTGTGTGTGTGTGTGTGTGTGTGTGTGTGTGTGTGTGTGTGTGTGTGTGTGTGTGTGTGTGTGTGTGTGTGTGTGTGTGTGTGTGTGTTCAACTACTATTAACTCCACTCTTTCCTTCGTTTTATCCTGAAGAATATGTACCGGGTCCCTCATATCACTTCTCAGTTTTTTTGAGAGGCAGATTTAGTGAAGACCATGATAAAATAACACCAACACATTTACGTACCTGTAGGTCATGTACTATCTTCCATAACTTATAAAACACTAAAATCTATTCGATACACTTATAAATTTAACGATTTCACTTTTTAAGATGATAAAATCCTACTAAGAGATACAAAATATAATGTCTTCAACTTGTGGTTTGATTGAGTTTCTATTTTAAAGGATTTATTGTTGCTGAAGAATTATTGTAAGTGACTAATTCTTCTAAATTTAAGAAAGGAACAGATTTTCCTCTTTATTCTACTCGTTTTCTTCCTTTTCTTTTCTTTTTTTGTCTCATTTTTTTCTTTCAGTTTTCATCTACTTCTTGTGTTTTTTTCCCAGGTTCGATTCTCTGTTCCCTTCGTAAAATTCTCTGGTCCTTTCGTTTTCTCCAGGGTTCTGTTTTTTGGCCTCACCTTCAACGCCGTCAAGTGTTTCCAGACGTGAGTGATTGAGTGCTTAAGTGAGTGAGTGATTAAGTGAGTGAGTGCTTAAGTGAGTGAGTGATTAAGTGAGTGAGTGATTGAGTGAGTGAGTGCTTAAGTGAGTGAGTGCTTAAGTGAGTGACTGATTGAGTGAGTGAGTGCTTAAGTGAGTGACTGATTGAGTGAATGAGTGAGTGCTTAAGTGAATGAATGAGTGAGTGAGTGAAGAGGTCCAAGTACAGCGTGTTTCCTCATCATGATGTGGTGTGGTCGGTGACGGTATATACTAACGGGAGCATTATTCTGTCGTGCACGAAATGGACGGCTATTAATTCTTCCAAACAATGTCAGGAAACAGATTACTTCAGTATACGAGTGACTGGTCTGTTGTGTGGCATGGTTTGGAGAGATAAAAGAGAGATAAAGTCAATGGGACACTAAACTGTATGAAACACAACTATAGGACACATCACAAGGATAATGAGTGGCCCACAGACCTCTCTAACCACGTGAGACCCGAGTCAGCTTCGGCTATGACTGCGTAAGTAGGAAGACCTCAGACAACTGACTCAAATCCCCCCCCACCTAAGCTGTATACCAATAAACTTCAATGTGGAGCAAGTCTGGAGCCAGATCTGAGCTTCTCTTGTTTGTATGCTACCTATATACTCCTCACTCTCCTCTTCTTTCTCATTCTCTGCCTACCTTTTCCTCCTTCACTATCTACTTCCTTCTCCTTCCTACTCCTTCTCTTTCTCCTCCTCTTTCCATTTCTCCAATTACATCTACCTCCTCATATTTTTCATGCGGGTACGTATGTGTGTATAATTATGTCGGTATGGTTATGTATGTGTAAGTGTGTAAGATGGAATAGAGTTTATGAAGAAAGAGGTAGATAGGTAGGGCTCTATATATGTTGGCATCTTTTTGGAGCATATATATATACAGTATAATATATATATATATAATACTGACAAATGTCGATAAAAAGAAGTGGCCAGCTCAGACAAACAAGCCATTGTGTACCTCCAAGCGTGAACCGGCTCGGATTTTAATAACATTTCGTTCTTGCAACTCAGAAAATTATCACAATATAACTTAAGTCAGTGAATAACCTGCAGCCAGTGTGGACAAAGAGTTTATCTTTAACTCTTAAAACCTGCTCATAATAAGGGTTAAAGAAATATCTTAATTAATTTTTTTTTTTAGCAGTGTCGTCTTTGAAAATTTGCAACATGCATGATTAATTTCAGATAATATTAAACACTCAAGGAGAAACTGCTTATGTACATTGTCAAACAGTCAATTATATGCAGGCAGTTGATCTTTTTTTTATGCATATACAGTAGATAGTTTCCTCTCAATTAATTAAATCCTGGCATGACTTACATTTCTCAGCCCTTAATAGTAGACTTTGAAAACCAAATGAATAATCAGCTATCAGCCTGTACATTCCATCTCTGCATCTTTTTCCCTTATTTGCCCTTCAACACATTTAACTAATCTACCTACTGTTCACCCCATTTCTCTTCCTTCCCTTGCATCCCATCTCTTCTCTTTCATTTTTTTACACTTTTCGTTCCAGCTACTTTAACGCTATCCAGCCTCTTCCACATCCTCATACTCTTCCACATCCTCATATTCTTCCACATTCTCACACTCTTCCACATTCTCATACTTTTTCACATCCTCATAATACACTCCCTCTGGACTCCGCAAACGCAAACTTTTCAACGTAACTGGACCCCGAAATCTTGACTGTGAAACCTCGAGTGAAAAAGGTTGGCAGGACCCGGGGACAAAACCAGAGCAGCTAAGCGTCGAACCACAGGATTTGTTTACGGCAAAAAGTGGTGGAGTGTCAGCCGGAAGGAACACAAAAGCCTGCCCAGTCAGCCAAACAGCCAAGTAGCCACATATCCAGCCACACAGCCAAGTAGCTATATAGCCAGCCAGTCAAGTCGCTAGCTAGACAGTAAACAAGCCAAACAGCTAGCCAGACAGAAAGCTAGGCACCCAGTCAGTCAACTAGCCACACAGCCAGTTAACCAGCCAACCAACCAAACAGCATGACAGCCAGTTTTCCAGTCAGTCAGGCAGACACACAACCAACCAAACAACCATCTAACCACCCAAGCACCAGCACCGCCACCACCACCACCACCACCACCACCAGCCACTATCAGCCATAAATCCACCGTGATTAAATAAAGAGGTACAAAAAATCCTTCTCCTCCCCTTCCCCCTTCCCCGTCCTCCCAAGACCATAACTCAGTCCTGGTCGCCCTGCTCAACTTCGCAACCTCGTCCACGATCTCCTGGGTAAAGGGGTTTAGTTTTTTGTGTTTTTCTAATTTCTTGTGCTCTGTTTTTTGTCCGTCAATTGCAAGGGTGTTTGGCAGCCATTGTCCGGTCCTGTAACTCGAAAAGGGGATAGGGAAGGGTAAGAAAGGAGTGAGGGATAGTGGGAGGGAAGGAGGGGAGAGAGGGAGGGGAGTGAGGGATAGAGAAAGAGGGAAGGAGGGAGAGAAGGAGGGATAGAGAGAGGGAGTCAGGAAGGGAGTGAGGAAGGGAGTGAGGGAAGGAGAGAGGGAGTGAGGGAGGGAAGGAGGGAAGGAGTGAGAGAAGGAGGGAGGGAGGAAGGGAGGAAGGGAGGAAGGGGGGAGGGAGGGAGGGGGTCAGCAGTGCTCCCTCTTGCTATTAAATCTGGGACTTTGGATTCTGCTGGTATACGGACGTGAATTGAGAAAAAGTGAGATAGGGGAGAGAAAGAGTGCGATAGTTCGATTGACAGAGAGATAGTGATAAAATGAGATATATAGATAAATGGAGATAAATATAGGTATATAGCTCGATATACATAAATTATACAAACTGATTGAGAGAAAACGAGATGTCTAGATATATATATATGTAGATTGGTAGATAGATAGGTAGATAAACAGAGAGATAAAACAGAGAGAGAGAGAGAGAGAGAGAGAGAGAGAAAGAGAGAGAGAGAGAGAAAAAGAGAGAAAGAGAGAGAGAGAGAAAGAGAGAGTGAGAAAGAAAGAGAGAGCATTATATCTTATTTTCATGCTTCGTCTTTTTAATTAAGTATCATGTAATGTATTGTAGTCAAAACATTGTAGGTTTTCGGAGTCCTTCAAACACTACCACGAAACACCACCTATATGGAAGGAGCTTGTTTCGTGGCACAGTCTGGATGAATCAAAAGCCTACATTTTTCGTACACTATCACAGGATATTCACTAAGGACCCTGTGAACGTATGTATGAGAATTTGAGGCTTCTGATTCCTCCTGACTATGCCACGAAACAAGCTCCTTCCATATAGGTGGTGTTTCGTGGCTATATTTGAAGGACTCGCCAACCTCCAATTTTCTGACTATATCACTGGGTCCCTTAAGCATCAATTACCCCATTCTGGACACGATGACATTTAACAGAATCATCACCCAATCACTTCTCTCTGGAAATGCTACCTGGACTGTCAATCACCCAATCACTTCCTCCTGGACATAACTGGGCAGAGAATCATCTATGTATCTATCTATCTATCTATCTATCTATCTATCTATCTATCTATCTATCTATCTATCTATGTATCTATCTATCTATCTATCTATCTATCTATCTATCTATGTATCTATCTATCTATCTATCTATGTATCTATCTATCTATCTATGTATCTATCTATCTATCTATGTATCTATGTATATATCTATCTATCTATCTATCTATCTATCTAACCATCTATCTATCTATCTATCTATCTATCTCTATCTCTCTCACCCCTTTAAGGAAACCGCCGTCCAGTCCACCAACTAACCAATCACCAATCCCTCCCCCCCTCCTCCCCCCCAGTATACAGCCACCACCAGGGGTACGTCAGACGGAGGCGAGATTTACAGCAACTCACTCGGCGGCAAACAGTTCCATACTTTAGGTAGAGGAGCGCTATTTCTCTAAGCAATGGTTTACGGTTTAGGCAGCTATATATATTTTGCTGTTTTTCTCACACGGGCTATCAAAAAAGTGGAGAGAGAGAGAGAGAGAGAGAGAGAGAGAGAGAGAGAGAGAGAGAGAGAGAGAGAGAGAGAGAAAGAGAGATAGAGTGTGTCTCTCCTTGCCCCTCTCCTCTCCTCTTCTCTCTCTCTCTCTCTCTCTCTCTCTCTCTCTCTTTCTCCTCTCTCTCTCTCTCTCCTCCTTCTAGCTCTCGACCCCAAGCTCTCACTAACCACCCCAGGAGCGTCTTGCCTCCTTGCGCACGTCCTCGTAAGAATAATCATCATACCACCTACGGGAGCAACAACAATAAAATATGAGACTAATGGTCTGTGATTCCAGCCACCGTGAAACAATTAAGAAGCTCAGAGCCCACACGGAAGATTCAAGACACCGAGAGCAAAAAAAAAAAAAATAATAATAATCTCAGCATCAATTATTAAGATGAGATGATTGAGAGGGAGGAAGGGAGGAAGATAATAATTGAAGTGCGTGGTTTTAGACATAGTTCTTGGGCAGGTTAGGTATTTATATATATATGTGTATGTATATTAGGGTTGGTGTACTTATAACATGGTACGGAGAGTATGAGTAAAATACTGTAATTGTGTATATATATATGTGTGCATGTGTGTGTGTGTGGTGGGTGGCAGTGTAAGTGTGTAAGTGTGTGTGCTTGTGCTTCAGTGTGTGTGTGTGTGTATGTGTGTGTGTGTGTGTGTGTGTGTGTGTGTGTGTGTGTGTGTTAATCTCAGCCTCTTCCATCTCGACCCATTCCTGTCCATCTCTTTACCTTAATTTTCAACTTTCTCTCCTCTTACCTGTCCCTTTCCTCTTATATCTACTTCCCACTAATTAACCTGAAACCATCCCTTTCGTTTCCTCACCCTGTCTCCTCCCTCCCCTTAACTTTTCAACCCCCATTACCCATTAACCCTTCCTCTCTACCCATTCTTTCCTGTTCACTTTAATTTATACCAACACCCATTTCTTCCTACCCCTCATCTTGTCTGTTCCACTCCACCTCCTCATCTCCCTCATTACCTCACTCCACTCTCTCCCCCTCCATCCCCTCCTCCCTCCATCTATTTCCACTCTCTCCTTGTACCTTCAACCCCCTCCTCCTTCCATTTTTAACTAACCCCTCTCCCTTTACCTTCAATCCCCTTCCCCCCCTCCTCCATTTCCATCCCCCCCCCTGTTAAAATAAAGTGTCATTAGATAACAATTACGGTTTTAATTCTCTAATAGCGTCTCTCTCCTCATTATACAGTCGTAACAAGTTCATCAGCAAATTACTTTTCAGAATAAACAGGTAATTAGCGGGCCTGACTTTTTAATTTGGAGGAGTCCTTCGGTGATGTCACTTAGATAAATTTTGTCCTTTGTGCCACGGACGGAATGGAAGCCAAAGAAGAAGAAGGAGAAGAGAAAAGTCTTTACATTAACGATGTCTTGAAGGGGGGACGGGGACAACGTTCGGCTTCACACGGTATAAAATCTGTACTTTTATGCTTTAGATATTTAATGGATGGAGGAAAATAACACACTGGAGGACATAAAAAAAAAAAAACACAATGAGATACATTAAAAAAATTCCCATATATCTTTTTTTTAAGCTTTTCTTGACATTTTAGACATGTATGGGAAACCTTTTTAACTTTTGTGATGTACCACTTCATAATAAATTGATGCAGCCTACTTTGGTAAAATATAAGCACTAGAACTGGGTAAGTAAATGTAAAAAGTTGGACAGAATGAGGCTGCATTTATATTTACTGTAATTTTAAGCACTTATGAGAAATCCATCTAAACTTGTAGTACTTGGCTACAACATAACACAGCCTATGTAAAATATAAGAACAAGTATAGTTTAATATACTCTTTCCACCAGCAAAAGCTTAAGAACATAAAATATTGTGTTGAACTATATCTTTATCGGCAAATATTATGATCAAGTATATATATATATTTCCACAGTCATAATATTAAAGGACAAGTTCTATGTATACTTTATTTTTCCACGAGCAAATCTATATGGAGAAGTCCTGTGTACAACTTTATTTCCACTGACAAAGAACCATATGAACTAAAATATACTTCCACCAGCGAAATACAAACAGTGATAAAATGAAAGGGAGAAGAAGGCGTCTATCAACAAGGAGGCCCAGACAGGGAACCATTTCAGCAAAGTAAATCTACACAACCACTTAAGTCTTTATTAGGGAACGGAGATATTTAGATTTCCCCCCCAAGAATCTTAAGAGCTAGGTCTCCCGTCTTTTTAATAGTACCTTCACCTCTACTGTTACCCTCACTGGTCCCCTCATCTCGTCCCCCTCTTCCATGTACCCGATCTAAGAAGTACACTCACTCCTACTGTTTACCTTGCTTGTTTCCCCACCTAGTCCCCTATTCTGTCAACCTTCTCTTGAACCCCACCAATTCCTGTCAATCCTAGACCCACACCTCCCTTCTCAACTCAACTCAATCTTGACACAACTCATTCTCGTCACCTTATCCCTCATCTCAGATCAACTCTTTCGTCACCTTCACTTTAGATCTTATTTACCAATAATTCCAATTCTTATCATTCCAATTACTCTTGCCATTCCTTCCTTTCTCCTTTCTCCTTAACCCTCATTATTCCTTTACATAATATTATATACCAATCACCTTTTCTCCTCCTTTCTCCCTTCCTTCCCTTCAATTCCTATATCTCTTCCTGTGCAAATCCCAATAACTCTCTCCCTCCCTCCCTTCCTTCCTCAATCCTTTCCCCTCAACCCTCATCTCTTCCTTTAATAATTCCAATCACCCTTTCCCTCCACCACCAACCCTTCCCCTCCCGTGTTCCAACTTTTCTACTTACGTCGGTGTTTGAGTTATTCGTGTCTCTCTCTCTCTCTCTCTCGTCTTTCCTCTTCCACTCAGACTCGAGGTTTTGGTTAGTTCCCAGAGGGCGTGTCAGTCAGTCAGTCAGTCAGTCAGTCAGTTGGGGTTAACATAGTCTATATACATGTCGGGTCGCTTCTCTATGGAAAGTAGATGATTTTGAAAGCTGGTTGTTTAGTTGGAGATGTATAATATTGTTTTACACTATAGCCTTTTATGAGAAGGTAGAGACTATCAATATTTTTTACAATCTGAGAGAGAGAGAGAGAGAGAGAGAGAGAGAGAGAGAGAGAGAGAGAGAGAGAGAGAGAGAGAGAGAGAGAGAGAGAGAGAGAGAGAGAGAGAGAGAGAGAGAGTAAACAGGTGCAAGGAAGACAATAACAAGAGGATGGTGAGTACGGTAGATTATCATGAACCGCAGAAAATTATT
>JAWZYT010005781.1:0-15000 GCA_034508575.1 Petrolisthes manimaculis | reverse complement strand
TTCAGTCTCCATAACACCTTCGTTCTTCAGTCTCCATAACAGTCTTCATTACAGTCTCCATACCAAGGTTAGTTATGTTAGGATCAATTTCCTTTCACACACAAAAACCTAAGAACAAAAACAGGAATACACAACACGTGAGCCCAAGTATAATAATGACATACATACACGCATGTCTACGGTATAATCTAAAGCACACACACACACACACACACACACTCACTGAAACACAAAAACACATGTACACAAGCACGAAAGCTCATATACAGACACACATTCACTCACGTCTACCATATTATTACACAACAAAGACAATACATACATTCACGGATATAGGTTAGGTTGGGTTGGGTTGGGTCACATCAGGTTTGGTTGGGTTAGGTTAGGTTGGATTGTGGTGGATAACGTTAGTATAGGTTATGTTATGCTGGGCTGGGTTAAATCATGTTAGGGTCAGTCAGGTCAGGCTAGGTTAAATTACTTCAGGCTAAATTAGATTAGGTTAGGTATAATTAGGTTACATTGGAGCACCATGCACATCAAGAGTCATATGATGTGAATGAATTGGATGTTACTGACCCCTCCAAACTATGCCACGAAACAGACTCCTTCGGTATACATGCATGTTTCCTGGCATAGTGTGGAGGAATCAGTAGCCACCAAACCACCCACAAAAATCACTCTACCCTCGATAAATAAATCCCACATGCATGGAGATTGGTGTGTGGCGTTAGTTAGTTGCATATTGCACAGCAGCCTGCACGGGATATGCAACTTCCTCTGAAAGAACCTGCAACACTAAAACCCCTGCATTACCTCCAGCCATTTCGTGTTGACTGACATCATCATTGGGGGGGGAGGGGAGGGGAAGGGAGGGGAGGGGAGGGGAGGGGAGGGGAGGGAAGTGGAGGGGAGGGGAAGGGAGGGGAGGGGAGGGGAGGGGAAGGGAGGGGAGGGGAGGGGAGGGGAGGGGAGGGGAGGGGAGGGGAGGGGACTTGAGAGAGGGGGCGACTTCCTCCTGATGGCGTGAGGAACAACGACGCCCCCCCTTCCCCCGCCAGTAATTCCGTGTTGCATTTCCTGGCTCCTGTGTACAGTCACCAGCTAAAATCCGGAGTCAGACGAATGAGACTCAACCATGGGAACGAATCTTACGAACCCAAATTTATTATATATCCGAATCATGTGAACCAAAATTATAGTGTGTGTGTGTGTATGTGTGTGTGTTTCGCAGCAATATTTGAAGGACTCATTTATCTCCAACTTTCTGAATACATCACAGGGTTCCTCAAGAGACAAAATTACAGAGACCCCCTCCCCCCTCCTCCCGGTACACTTATACTGTACTTGTTTTGTATGTATGTGTGTCAAGGTCGTTTCATTGAAGAGTGTTACAGAACTATTATACCTGACTGTGCATCATTCCTCTGCTCTATCGTGTTACGGAGAAACATTTAAATATAGGCATAGATAAGAGGAATTAGAAGCCTTCCAATCGACTGATAACACATTACCCTTCCAAGGGTCTTGAAAATTTGATCTGGGTAATCTTAAACATAATAATTATCATAAATGAATACTGCACACAATCATATACTAATAACATAAATGAATATTGCACACAATCCTAAACCTAATAACATAAATGAATACTGCACACAATCCTAAACATACGGTAATAACATAAATGAATACTGCACACAATCATATACTAATAACATAAATGAATACTGCACACAATCCTATACTATTATGTTGTGTTGCTGCAAATTTATGAAACTCGAAGTATAAGAAAGTATAAAATGAATACAAGTAAATTAGAATATTGTAAGTCAGTGAATGAAAATAAAAGAGAAGATTAGGTGGATCAGTAAAATTTTAGCAAGAGAGCTAAGTAATTTAGCATAAGTAAGTAGAGAGATAATAGAATGTTAGTGACGGAAGCAAAAAAAAAAAAAAAAAAAAAAAAAAAAAGTGAGAGTGAAATTTTAATAATTGAACAAAAGACAAATGCAGGAAAGTAAAAGTAATCACAAGACAAAAGTATGCAGGCAAGGAAGGAGAGTTTTTGTTCCTTTACTCCTCTCCCTTGTAACACGGCCAGAGGGGGATAATAAAACTCGCTTCCTCTGTCCGTCTGTGTGTCTGTGTGTGTGTGTGGAATCAACCTTTTTGTATTTAATTAGAAGTTAATGTAGGCCTCCAAACTCAGCTATAAAACACATCCCCTGTATAATTCCATAAGGAGAGGTTCTGTTTCCTGGTATAGTTTGGAGGAATCAGTAGCCTTTCAATTGGACCCTTTGCCTTTCTGGGGTCCTACATTCGAGCTACTTTCCTCACACCTTGAAAAAAAAAAAAAAGGGAAATGGGGTATTGATGATAATAATGATGATGATGATAATGATGATGACGATAATGATGATGATATCGTATTTCTTTCCCTCCACCAACCCAGTTCACTACTACATCATCCATTACTACATCATCCATTACTACATCATCCATTACAGATCAATTCCATTTTCAATAACACCCATTTCATTTTACGTGTCATTACAAGTGATAAGGAATGTTTTGAGATCATGCAAGGAAGAAAATTATAAATGGCTATGTGTGTGTGTGTGTTGGTGATATTCTTCTGTCTCAGTGTCTCTAACAGGAACGTACCACATTTTCTTTAAATGAAGGAAAATTAGTTGAAGGGGGAACCATAACAACATCAAGGCGTCACAACATTTCTTAATTAATCTCTAGGTCGAAAAATTGCTAAAATTCTAGCTTTTCATTTTTCATAATTGATATTACTGATTATCATTCTCCCTAAAATTCTACTTGGGATCTACAATTAATATTTCACCTAAAAATATGTTAAAAAGATAAAACACTTAATAAACTTAACAGTAATTTATCTAAGAGTGTTGAAGCGTGTACTATTAATTAAATATAAGTGTGAAATTTAAGCACACAGTATAATCCCTTTGATATACCGAGTTCCACACATGTTCCCAGTCAAAACAAAACTAAAATAGATAATTTACACATGTACAGCATCAAAAGTATTTATATAACCTCAGAAGTATACATACATACAGGCATCAAAAGTATTTATATAACCTCAGAAGTATACATACATACAGCATCAAAAGTATTTTATACACACATACAGTATCAAAAATATTTTATATTATAACCTCAGAAGGATCACTAACCTCGTAACCTTATCATGACACGTATTGTTTGATAGCTGATGATATTCCTGTGCTATAGGACCCAAAATATAAACAATAAAAAAAGACTAGAACAAGGATAATATTTACCTCTACCAAAAGAGGAGACGATAACACATGCAGGTAAATATGACGTCTTCAGTTGACATTCTCCATTCATAGCTAAGAAACAGACTACTTGAGTTTACGAGTAAAGGTGGATTCGCTTTAAAGTGTAACTAGAAGGAATTTGTAGCCCTTCAAAATGCCTACAAGAGACTACCTACCCCAAGAAAAGGTTAGGAAAGTTATTAAATCTGTTCGACATAATTGAAGTGGTCAAGAAAAAGTGACCTTGACTGTACACCCGCTGAAGAAGTTACAGCAGTACTTCTTATCATACTTCTTATACAAACAACTTTTTACACACACTTTTTATACACACAACTCTACTTCTTTAAAATATGCAGCCACATCGAATACTATTCATACACACAACTTCTTATACACACAACTATACATACCTCTTTACAATATGCAGCCACATGGAATTTTAAGGGGGAGTTGGGGGGTGAAATGGTAGACCACATAAATTATTCCTTCAAACAACGCCAGGAAACAAACAAGTACCACAGTGTACAGTAGGGGGATTTGTTTCGTAGTACAGTTTAGAGAATACAAATATAAGTATGTAGTCGATCATAACAGACATAATATGAACTCTCAATTTACAATACAGTCGCCGAGCCACGACGCGCCACGGGTTAGACGACAACAGCAGAGAATTAATGACATTACAAAGTCAGATTTATATATAGGGTGTATTTATATAAAAAGCTGGGTTGAGGGAGAGAGAGTCGGTTCAAGAGAAGAGAACAGAAGAAGCACCTTGCCTGTTTACCTTCCTCGCCCCTCCAGCAAGATCTTCCCCGAGTAACCCTTGTTTATCTTATCTCAACCGAAACCGTGGCCAAATAACGCGGCCTATCTGCCCCGGGGAGAACGCAAACTCAATCCTAACTCAATCTCAACCTAATGTCAACGGCGGGCAACGCTTGGCCGCCCCGCAGGAGTTGTATTATGATGGAGGGAAACCAGGCCGAAGCGAAACAACGAAATGATGCTGGCGAGGGAGGCAGAGAGGAAGGGAAGGGAAGGGGTGCAGGGTGGGTGTGGGTGTGTGTAAAGGAGGAAAGGATGGGAGGGAAGGGGTGCAGAGTGTGTGTGTGTGTGTGTGTGTGTGTGTAAAGAAGGAGGTGAACTGATATGATGCCGAGGAGAGAGTGAAACAGAGTGAAGGAGTGTGTGAAAAAATGAGGAGTAAGGTACGAGTTAATGCCCTAGAGTGAGAGAGAGTTATTAAGGGAAGTAGGGACTGGAGAAGGAGCTGGAAGGTAGGGGGTAGAAATTATGCCAGTAAGGAAAGGAGTGTGTGAATGAGAGAGGGAGAAAGGAAGGGAGAGAAGGAGGGAGGGAGAAAAAAAGGGAGAAAGGAAGAGAGGGAGGAAGGGAGAGAAAGAGGGAGGGAGAAAGGAAGGGAGAAAGGAAGAGAAAGAGGGACGGAGAAAGGAAGGGAGATAGGGAGGGAGAAAGGGAGATAGGGAGGGAGGAATTAAGGGACGAGTTGATTCCAAGGTGGAGGAAGGAAGGGAGTGGTGGTGGTGGTGGTGATGGTAAGAGATGGTTGGTGTGGTTGATGTTCCTTGTGTGGGTGTTTACCATGGGGGCTGGGCGAGGCTGTGTATACGAGGCTGGCTGTCATCGTGGTGTGGTGTGGTGTAGTATAGTGTAGTGTAGTGTAGTGTAGTATAGTGTAGTGTAGTATAGTGTACTGTGTTGTGGTGTAGTGTGTTGTGGTGTAGTGTAAGTGTGTTGTGATGTGTTGTGGTGTACTGTGTTGTGGTGTAGTGTATGTGGTGTAGTGTAAGTGTGTTGTGATGTGTTGTGGTGTAGTGTGTTGTGATGTAGTGTAGGGTAGTGTGTTGTAAGGTGGTGGAGTGCATTGTGGTGTTCTGTAGTGTGTTGTAGTGTGTTATGTTGTAGTGTCATGTGTTGTAGTGAGGTGTATTGTTGTGTAGTGTGTTGTAGTGAAGTGTTGTATTGTGTCGTGTGGTATACTATATTGTAACATGTTGTGGTGGGTTATGTTGTGATCTCCCGTCGGTCGCAGTATGTCGCAGTATGGTCTAGCAAAATGAACCATAGTACAGAGTGCAGAGTAGTATAGAGTACCGTAGCATAGCCTAAAAACATGTCCTCTTTTCTCTCCCCAACCCTTCCTTCCATCTCTTTCTTATCTCTCATTTTTGGGAAGTATCTGCTGGTTATCATATGTTTAGGAAATTTACAATCTGGCTTTCCCCTCCACTCGCATGCAGACAGTTCAATTTTCCCAAGGTAAGGTGTTGTCTGGGGTGATGTCAGCAGTGCATGGAGAGATAGCTTGATATTTCGCCCACAGGATCATCTCCAGAAAACAGGTCCAATTCTGTTTTTTTTTTTTTTTATTCTGGGATTTTTCGTTTTATTTTTCGTTGAGTATATTTACTTTGAATCCGAATACAGAGATGAGGAGCTTACAATCAGCTTTATGAGTGTTTTTTTTTCTTTCCCTTTTTTTTTTTTGTATTGCGGATTCCTTTGCGGTCAAAATAAATGTATTGGAAGGTAAAACACAGATATCAACACTCACCAAATGACAAGAGCAGTGATGGCGCCTCTCAACAGCACTCTTCTTCCAGCCTGTAAGGAGAAAATAAAATTATGTATTTAATAAACATCCTTCTCTATAAGTATGTACACTCCTAATCTCTATTATCGCTCCACAAACGAATGGTCTACCCGCTCTATCTTCTATTTTCTCTCGCTCCTCAGTCTCCCAATCCCTCTCTCTCTCCCTATTTCTTTTTTCTCTCGCCCCAAGACACCTGCTGATATAGACACTCTCTCCTCAGTCTCCTAATCCCTCTCTCGCTCCCTATCTTCATTTTTCTCTCGCTCCAAGACACCAGCTGATATAGACACTCTCTCCTCAGTCTCCTAATCCCTATTCTCTCTCCCTATTTCTTTTTTCTTTCACCCTGGTGGTATACAAGCCTCTGCATCCCTTCTCTCTGTGGTGTGTGTACAGTTAGTTGTTCGTGACCAGGACTGTACACATGTCTCACTTACCATGTCGCTCCCCACGATTTCCTTATGCACATAATATCAACAACAGAAACTCCATGGCTGTTTGGTAACCTCTCGCTACAAGTTTGTGATTCATTCGGAAAGAGAGAGAGAGAGAGAGAGAGAGAGAGAGAGAGAGAGAGAGAGAGAGAGAGAGAGAGAGAGAGAGAGAGAGTGTGTGTGTGTGTTAGAGTTAGTGTTTCTGTATATGTGTTTCTCGTTGTTGCATGTGTAAAGGAAAAGGGTCACGAAAAATGTGTGTGTGTGTGTGTGTGTGTGTGTGTGTGTATGTGTGTGTATGTGTGTGTGTGCGTAGTAACATCAATCCCAGCACTTCAGTTCTTACGTGATTCCTTGACAATATGGGGTATGATGTACAGTTTGTAATATATTTTCTTATGGTAAGGATAGTGGGAGAAAAAAGTATATATATATTTGATACAATTTCATATATATGTATGATATATATATATATATATATATATATATATATATATATATATATATATATATATATATATATATATATATATATATATATATATATATATATATATATATATATATATATATATATATAAATGTGTTTTGTATTAATTATTTAAGTATTATAGGGCTTTTCTAAATGTAAATACCATTAAGCGTTGCTAAATAAAATATTGCCTATGAATTAGTAATATATATGAAGAATTAAGCCCAGCATTATATGTTAAAAGAACAGAGCATTATACTTCACTCTTCGTCCTTTCTCTCTTTCCCACTTCTCACTTCTCTTTCACTTCTTCCTACTTTTCCCCTCTACTTCTCCTCCTCCTACCTCCTCCTCCTCCATGTCTCTTCTTCCTGCATCTTCTTTTTTCTCCTCCTCTTCCTTCTCCTCCTCCTCCCATGTCTCTTCTTCCTGCATCTTCATATTCCTCCCTTCCTCTTCACTCCTTCACTCCTTCCTACTATTCCCTCTACTTTCTCCTTCTTCTGTCTATTTTTTTGCTCCTCTTCCTCTTCACTCCTTCACTCCTTCCTTCTCACTCACTCCTGCACTCAACCTTTTCCTTCCAAGTCTCCTGAACCTGAAGGAAAAATCTGCTTCTGTCTTAGATGACGTAAAATTGTTCTGTTTACCTTCCCTCCAGCCCCTCCCCCTTCCTCCTTCCCTCCCCCCTGCACCCTACTCCAAACTTCCTTCCTCTCCCTTCCTTTCTCTTACCTCCTGGTCCATCCTTTTCTTCTCTCTTTCCATCCCTCCTTCCCCTCTCCTCTCCTTTCATCTTTCTCTCTTTCCATCCTCCTTTTCCCCTCTCCTCTCCTTTCATCTTTCTCTCCTTCCCATCCTTCCTCCCCTCTCCTCTCCTTTCATGCATCTTTCTCTCCTTCCCATCCCTCCTCTCCTTCCATTTTCCTATTTTCTCATTTCTTTCTTACCTTCTCCTCCTCATCCCTTCCTCTCCTTGTCCCTCCTATAATATCTATCATCCCTTCCTCTCCTTCTCTTGTCTATTTTCTCATCCTTCTTTCTCTCTTCTCATCTATTTTCTCACTCTTCTCTGTCTCCTTCACCCATCCATCTCCTTTTCTCTTACCTATATGTTATTTATCGTGTCTCCATCTTCAATCTTTCTTAGTTCGTCTGTATCCTCTCCCATTCTACTCCTTCTCCTTTCATCTTCTTCATTTATTACTGCTTCCTTTATTTATTTGCTCTTGCTCCATTCGTCTGTATGTATCCTCTCCCATATTCTTTTTCCTCTCTCCTTCTTCACCCAATTATTCCCGTACTTACTTTTGTTTCATTCGCTTCCATCTTTTAGTTCAAATTTTCTCCTCGTATATTCGTTTTTTTCCCTTTCTCTCACCATTATTTCTCTCTTCGTTCTTCTGCCCTTCTCCCATTCTTGTTCCTTCATTCCCTTCTTGTTTCCAACTTTCTCGCTTACTCATCATTCCTCTCCTGTTTCATGTTTACCTCCTCTTTCCCCATCATTCCTATTCCATTCTATTGCCCTTCCCCACTTTTATTCACCTATTTCGTATTCCACCCTATTCCTCTCTCGCCCCTGCCTTACTTCCTGTTTCCCATTCCTTTCTTAATCCCCACCACCACCCTTTTCTCCATCCATTCTGCATTCCTTCATATTCTCTCTCGTTCTCCCTGTCTTGCTTCCTCTTTCCCATCTTTTCCTACCCTCTCTCCCTCTCCCTCTCTCTCTCCCTCCCTCCCTCCCCCATCTCATTCCTCCATTTCCTCTCTCGTTCTCCCTGCCTTGCTTCCTCTTTCCCATCTTTTCCTACCCTCTCCCTCTCTCCCTCCCTCTCCCTCTCTCTCCCTCCCCCCCCCCCCCCCCCCCATCTCAGACAGCAGGTGAACCCTCCACTCTCCTTCAGAATTCCCTAAGCGAGTTCCTTTCCGAGCGAATAAAAAGCGAGTTTTCATTAAAAATCCCCAACGTTATATTTGCCGTGGGGCGCCACCGGCCCGCACGAAGCCAGACAGAATATATAACTTTCCTTCCCCACCAAAGGACAATATTATAATCAGTTTCAAGTTTTGCCACAATAAACCATCCATTCCTTCAATTATTTTACACATTTTATTTACTTAGTATCTGGGCCGTGAGGGAGGGGACGGGAGGCTGAGTGTGACGGAAGACTGGAGCCAAGTTTGGATTAATATTAACTATCTGTCTCTCGGCGATGAAGAATAATTCGAGTTTTGGGTGAGGTGTTAAAACTGGCGTGTGGTGCAGGGAGATGGGGGAAGAGAGAGAGGAAGGGGGAGGAAGGGGGGCGGCACTGCGACTCACAGGAGGGGGGGGGCGTGGGGGGGGGGGCAGGGGGCAGGCGGGGGGCTCCTTCTCTCTCACAATCTATTATGGACGTCAAACAGCGACCCCGGGCTTCCCTCGCCTTGGGTATTTAATGGAGAAACAAACAGCAAGGAACATCAGGCCAATATTAACACGTCCACCTTTTCAGCCAAATGGGCGTGGCCTGTGTGTGTGTGTGTGTGTGTGTGTGTGTGTGTGTGTGTGTGTGTGTGTGTGTGTGTGTGTGTGTGTGTGTGTGTGTGGCCACCGAGATGCTAAGTGGAGGACGGACTACTCGCCAGATTATATTTAAGCATAGGTTTTAGTCAGGCTCTAGTTAATTAAGACGAGAAAAGATACACACATTAACTTACACAAACTTGAGATCAGATCGCTTTGCTTTATTCGTAAGAAATATTTAGTGATCTGTCAAAGAGTCACGAAATTAAGTAGTGAAAGTATATATAGATCTAAGTACTTTTCTTAATTTTATGTCGTAATTGATTAAGAATGGTATCGCAAAATTTCCCTCATAAACCTCCATAATTCTCTGACAGGCTTACACAACCCTAGTAGCACAAACAACAACAACAACAACAACAACAACAACACAACAACAACTACACACACTCACACACACACACACATTCAAAAGACCATACAAATATACACAAAGGAACCCATTATTTCCATATACACTTCAACATCAACAACAACAACAACAACGCACACACACACAGAAGGAGAGAGAGAGAGAGAGAGAGAGAGAGAGAGAGAGACGAGAGATGAGAGAGAGAGAGAGAGAGAGAGAGAGAGAGAGAGAGAGAGAGATAGAAAGAGAGAGAACAGTTACAGTATTGGTAGAAGCTTACACAGACACACACACACACACACACACACACACACACATAAGGAGAGTGGGAGAGAGGTAAAGAAAACAGTTACAGTATTGTAGAAAGCTTATACACACACACACACACACACACACACACACACACACACACACACACACATACATCATATCACATCATCTCAGGTCAGCCAGGAGTAATAACCCACTTAGACTCCCACTCACCCACTCACACCCACTCACACCCACTTGTACTCACTTGAACACTGTATCCTGACACAAACCACAAGGACCAAACCACCCTCCATTCTCATAATATAATCGACTCACTGTAATCCTCATATAAATATAATCGACTCACTGTAATCCCTATCATGTAATCTTCTTCCTTGTAATCCCCATCAAACCACCCTCCATTCTCATAATATAATTGACTCACTGTAATCCTCATATAAATATAATCGACTCACTGTAATCCCTATCATGTAATCTTCTTCCTTGTAATCCCCATCAAACCACCCTCCATTCTCATAATATAATCGACCTCACTGTAATCCTCATATAAATATAATCTACTCAATGTAATCCCCATCATGTAATCTACTCTCTGTAATCCCCATCAAACCACCCTCCATTCCTTCATTCTCATAATATAATCGACTCACTGTAATCCTCATATAAATATAATCGACTCAATGTAATCCCCATCATTTAATCTACTCCTTGTAATCCCCATCAAACCACCCTCCATTCCTTTCATCCTCATTATATAATCTACTCATTGTAATCCTCATAATTAATGTAATGGAGTGACTGTAACCTCATAATAAAATCAACTCATTGTAACAACCAGAAATTTCCATAATAATTATATTCGACTGACTTCAATTCCCATAAATTTCCAGACAGACTGCTTGATAGATGAATATATAAATAGATAGGACAGATAGAATGAGATGAAGAGACTAATATACAATCAATTTACCTCTCTATCTATAATTATATCCTATCTATTTATCTATACATCATTCAAACAAACAATTAGACAGTCCATCAATCCATCTATGTATCAATCAATCTACCCATTTATTATCTATTAACTGAAAACTTAATATCAGACACACACTACCTTCATCCATCCTGCCTATTATACGTGTGAGGTTGGAAGAGGCTAGTCCCATCTCTCTACCCCACACATATGCATAATACACACACACCCTCTGGCCCTCGCTTACCCTCGGGGACGCTGGCTCAGTGGGAGAGGTATACGGGGAAGGGTGTGGTGGTGTGGTGTGGAGGAGGGGTTATTGGAGATAGACAAGGCAAAGTGGAGAGGTTAAATGTGGATATACAGTAAGGTAGGGAAATAAATTGAATGGTGTGGTGGGGAGATAAAGATGGGGAAATAAAGATGGGGAGATAAAGGTGGGAAGATAAAGATGGGGAGAAAATGTAGGTAGGTAGATAAGGTGGGGAAATAAAGGTGGGTAAGGTAGAGAGTTTTTATATAAAGGTAAATTATCAGGAGGGAAATTTGGAGAAGTAGGCCTAAGGTGGAGGGAATAGATGGGAGGGAGTTAAGGTCAAACGAGTGATTTTAGTTGAAGGGAAAAGTAGATAGATCAGATGAAGATACTTAGATGATATTTTTAGGTGGGTAGGTTGGCAGGGATTGTGAAGGTTGGATAGATAGTTAGGGAGGGAAGGATGTGATGGTGAGTCAAATGTTGGTAGTGGATAGATTAGATGAGTGATGAAAGGAGGGGTGAGTGAGAATGAGAGAAAGAGGGGAATAGTAGGAATGGAGGGAATGAGGGAGGATGAAAAAGAAGGTAGGGGTGAGGGAATGTAGTGAGGGAGGGAGAGAAAGGGAATTGAAGAAAGGTAGGAGTGGAGGGAAAGAGGGAGGTAAAATGACGGTAAGAAGAGAGAAAGGGAACGGAGGAAAGGGGAACGGGAGGAAAGGAGGGCTGGAGGAAGAGAGGGAGGGCTGGAGGGAGGAAGGCAAGGCTGGAGAGAGGGAGGGAGGGGTAGAGGGAGGGAGGTGGGCTGGAGAGAGGGAGGGAGGGATGGAGAGAGGGAGGGAGGAGGGATGGAGAGAGGGAGGGGGGCTGGAGGGAGGGCTGGAGGAAGAGAGGAAGGGCTGGAGGAAGAGAGGGAGGGTAAATGAATTGATAGGACTAACGAAATATGGATGGGGAGAGGAGACGAGGAGGAAAGCAATATCATTTAGATAAGGGAACACAATCATTGGTAGAGCAGACAGGATACATTATTGTAGATTCAAACCTTCGATCATTAGGTTTCCCTGACACATACACACCATTAATAAATATTTCCTTGACACATCCAAATTAGATTATAATGTCTTCTTAACACAGCTACAAAGAAGCAAAAGTTTATCAAGATATACCCACATGAATATAATTTTTCCAGTCACATTTATAACAAGTGTGTTCGTGACATATACGAATAATGATGGACGTTTTCTTGATATTTATATACACGTTTTAATGTTTTTTTAATGCTTATCTGGACTCACTATTATTACATGTTTCCTTGACGTATATAAATAAGAGTAAATAAATGTTTCCATCCAGCTGATACCGTGAGCCAGGTAGCAATATCCCTTAAAAGGTGTGGTGTGGGCGTGAGGCCGGAAGGGTGTGGCTTGGAGAAGGGTGAGGGGAGGTGAAGGAAGGGTGAGTGAGTGAGTGAGTGAGTGAGGGGTAAGCGCTCCCCTTCATTCTTCTAACGTGTCATTCCCTTCCTCTCTTTTTCCCGTTTTCCAATAGTGTCTTTCCTTATTGTTGCCTCCACTTACAGTATATTATTCTATCCATATACAGGGTGATTCAAACATGCATGTCGAAAGTTTAAGGACATGTAGCCTCCTTGGATAATTTTAAACACAAATGTCTCTATGGTAAAATATCCATTCCCTCCTTTCCCATACCACCATAAACATCCATTCCTTTATTCTCTCCCTTTCTCAACCCTTTTTTCATTCCCTCCCTTCCCTCATTCTCTCCCTTTCTCATCCCTTCTTTCATTCCCTTCCTTTCTCAACCCTTCTTTCATTCCCTCCTTTTCTCAATCCTTCTTTCATTCCCTCCCTTTCTAAACCCTTCTTTCATTCCCTCCCTTCCCTCATTTTCTCCCTTTCTCAACCCTTCTTTCATTCCCTTCCTTTCTCAACCCTTCTTTCATTCCCTCCCTTTCTCAACCCTTCTTTCATTCCCTCCCTTTCTCAACCCTTCTTTCATTCCTCCCTTTCTCAACCCTTCTTTCATTCCCTCCCTTTCTCAACTCTTCTTTCATTCCCTCCCTTTCTCAACTCTTCTTTCATTCCCTCCCTTTCTCAACCCTTCTTTCATTCCCTGCCTTCCCTGGACGGCCTCGGGTGGTGACACAAAACGACTGTAAAAATGTCCCATCAGATGGCTGGCTGGTTCATCGAGTGTTGTGGGGGGGTCGCCGCTCCCTTCCAATACAACCCCCATCCCCCTAACCCCTTACAACTACCTGCTACCCCTCTGCTCCTTCCCCCCTCATTCCCCCTCGTATTGTTACTCCTGATGGGTTGTTTTCTAATGCAACCAGACAAGGGAGGAGTAAAACAGTGAGATGCTTTTTTGCCCCAATCATGACCTCTGTTTGTCCCAGTGTCCTTGTGTCTCACTCTCCCTTCACTCCCTCGGGGCCCTTCCATTCTGTTGATATTTGGGGGGTAGGCTGTTTCCGTGTTTTTTTGTGGCGTATATGGGATTCAGGACCGTTTTTTGTGGCGTATATGGGATTCCGGGCGGTTTTTTGTTCTCGCGGTGACCACTTTCGATCGTCTCATGTTTGTTTTCTTCCCTTCTATCTACCTACCCCCCCCCTCCCCTCCCCCATGCCCCCTGGAAGACCCGGATGATGATGATGTTGTGTGTGTGTGTATGTGTGTGTGTATGTGTGTGTGTGTAGTTGGGTAGAATGGTAAGGAAAGGAAAGAGAGAGAAAAGAAGGGAGAGAGAGATAATTGGGAGGTAGACAAGTTATTTCAGTGACTTTTTCCTCCATCTTCCGAGCATTATCCAAGTAAAATAAAGGTAGATATTTTGACATTTGAAATGATAACAAAGAATATCAAAGGCTAAAGTGTCTCATTCATTAAGGTGATTACAATTCGCAACTATGACAGAGTATAATTTTTGTTTAAGTAAATTGGAGATGGGATGGAAGGCGGCCCATTTATCATTTTGTTTTCCCATAACATTGTAGATTAACACTGCGAGTCAAACACACCTTCCTGGAACACTTTAGTCTCAGAATGCCCTCAGGAATGATCTACTAAAGTTATGTCTTTACCTCCTGGGAAATCTTGTACTAAATACCTATGTAAGTAATCAGCTTACTGACAATGTGCAGGTAATTATTTCCTCAACACACGTGTGATGATCTCGTCGCTAACTTTAACGTTCAGGAGGCCACAGCGGAGCACCAAGTTACAGTAGGGTTCCCATGAGGCTCTTCACGCCAGGCTTACCTTGTCTCCAAACAGTATGCACAAACCTGAAGTAAAAAAAAAACCTGAAGTAAAAAAAAAAAAAAAAAAAAAAAATAAAGCAGCTCCTGAACAACAAGGGTTCCAAGTGATATGAATATTGTCTCGTTCTAGTCGAAGTGGATTCTCTAAAAAATAAGGAATCTGTGATCGAGAAGGCAAGTACGAAGTATCACTGAGTCCTCTAAATTGTGCCAGGAAATTAACAGCCCAGGCCATACTGAGGCAACTTATTTTTTGGTGGGAGCAAGACAAAAAAATAAGTCGTGAGCTTTTGTATAAGGGCAAATCCTCATAACTACAACTCTTATATTCCTACACTTCCAGTCTCCTTCCATGACATTGCTGGAAACCGACAGGAGTAGTTACTGTACATTTTCACTTCATAGTCATTCAGTTTACATGTGTTTACTAAATGAG
>JAWZYT010005780.1:30000-46428 GCA_034508575.1 Petrolisthes manimaculis | reverse complement strand
GTAGTAGTAGTAGTAGCGGTGATAGTATAACAAACCACCACTACCACAACACTACTACCACTCACAACAACTACTACAACCACTTCTACCACTCACAACCACTACTACAACTACAACACTACAACCAGCCTCTCTTTTCTCTACCAATTCATATCTATTACCCAACTTAGTAACTCACTCTCTCTCTCTCTCTCTCTCTCTCTCTCTCTCTCTCTCTCTCTCTCTCTCCTCTCAAACACACACACAAACCTTTCTCTCTCTCTCATACACACCTTATCTCTCTCTCTCACTCTCTCAAAAACACACACACCTTATCTCTCTATCTCTCTCTCTCCTTCACTATCTGCCTTCTCCTCCTCCCTTCACACACATACACACACCTACTCCCCTCACACACACACACATACCTTCCCTATCTCCCCTCTTTTACTCTCTCTCTCTCTTATGTAAACAACTCTATTCTCTCTCTCGCTCTCTCTCTCTCTCTCATTATTATTATTATTATTATTATTATTATTATTATTATTATGTACTGTATATTTACCATGTATTATTACCAAGAATATAACATGTATGAAGATTAATCAACATTGGTGGAAATAAACTATTTATTATTATTTATTATTATTATTATTTTATCTCTCTCTCTCTCTCTCTCTCTCTCTCTCTCTCTCTCTCTCTCTCTCTCTCTCTCTCTCTCTCTCTCTCTCTCTCCGTCCACCTCTCCCTTCCCACTTCCCTCCACCTCTCCCTTCCCACTTCCCTCCACCTCTCCTTCCCTCTTCTCGCCACCTCTCCCTTCCCTCTCCATACCAAACTCAATTCTCTCTCCACTACCCCTCCTTCCCCTCCCCCTTCTCTCCCCAATATACCCCCTCCTCCGACATCCCCCCCCCCACTCCTTCCCCCCCTTCCCCCACTACCTGTTGTAACCCTGTATGGAACAAGAACCACCGGTTGACCGCGGAAGGGGGGGAAGGGGGGGAGGGGGGGTAAGGGGAAGAGGGGAAGGGGAGAGAGATGAAAGATGAGGGGGAGGGAGGGGGAGGAGGAAAGGTGAAAAACGAGGGTGGGGAGGGATGAAAAATGAGGGGAAGGGAGGGGAGGGGAGAGGAGGGGAGGATTCATATTCATATATTTTATTTCATATATAAACAATGGTTATTCTTTACATTCTTAGTTACAATAATTCAACCTCTACTATTCTGATTAATAATTATAATTGAAGTTGATATTATAATAATATAAGTCCAATAAAATATTAGCTACTATAATAACACTAATATATAAATGAGACAAAATTAACATTTATAAAAGTATAAAATAAAAATATTAAATACTATAAAATAACTTTAAAAGGAGAGGCTTACGTGTATAGAAGAAGGAAAGGGGAGGGAAGGGGAAGGAAGGGGAAGGAAAGATGGAGAGGTGGAGGGGAGAGGGGGAAGAAAAGATGAGGGAGGAAAGGGGGGAAGAGGAATGGGGGGAAGAGAGGGAAGGGAGGAAGAGGAATGAGGAGGGAGAGGAATGGGGGGGAAGAGGAATGGGGGGAAGGGGAAGGGGGGAGGGAATGAGACAACAGGTTAAGTGAGGCCCATTGGGGGTAGGGGGTGTGTGAATAGGGGGAGGAATCAGAATCAGAATCAGAATCAGAATCTTTATTCCATTAAACAATGGTTTTTCATACATTACACTACATTAAATTAAAATTAAGATTATTTAGTAGTCATTTTACATGTAAAAGTTTAGCCTATGTAGTGCTATATTTATACATGAGGTAATATAGAAGAATATAGTTAAAATATTATTACATTTTATACATAGAATTATTATAAAATTTCCAGCAACAAGAGCTTGGTCAGTGTGACTTAAACTACTGTAGTTGGTCGTCTTTCATAAAATAATCATGAAGTGATTGTTTGAATCTGTTTAGAGAAACCTGTTGTTTAATATTATGAGGTAAGACATTCCAGTTATTAGGACCATTTATGAGTACTGATCGTGTACCATTGTTAGTATTAGCCCAAGGAACATACAAGTCAAACATTGTCTGGTTGTGTTACCTGATACACTTTGTACAGTTGGAAAGTTTATAAACCAGTCAGGGTATTCTTTACCTAGAGTTTTAAAAATCATTATACACAAATCAAACTTCAGTTTATCCTTAATCGTCAACCAATTCAATTCACGGAGGATAGGTGTCACATGATCACATTTTTTACTCCCTCCAACAGCAACTTTTGCTGCAAAATTCTGGAGTTTTTGGACTTGTTTTATTAGTGTAATATTAGTATTTCCCCAGATTTTTAAACCGTAATTAATTAGGCTAAGCACCAATGTTTGAACTATAGTAATCCGTGTTTTTTTGTCAAAGGTGTCCTTTATCCTATTTATGAACATTAATACTCCTGTTACTTTCTTACATAATTCATGTATATGAGTGTCAAACAACATATAACGATCAAAATATATTCCTAAATTCTTAACATATTTACTTATTGGAATATCATTACCATCAAAATTAATAACCATGTCCTCTGGTACATTGGTCATTAGTTGCCGTGTGCCAATAAAGATAAACTGAGTTTTCTTAGAGTTCAACATTAAACCACTTTTGTAAAAATAATTTTTGGCGTTCGATAGCGTTGCCTTTGCTCTTTTAATGAGGTTTCCTATGTTATTTACATTATCGCTGTGAATAAATTGAGTATCGTCAGCGTATTGAACCAGAATGCAGTCATTTATAGTTTCAGATATATCATTAAGAAGAAGGAGGGGGGGATGAGGAGAGGGATGAATAAGGGAGGGGGGGAGGGGGGAGGGGTTGAGACAGGTTGGGTAGGGATAGGGGTGGAGGGGGTGGAACAGGTTGGGGTAGGTTTGGGTAGGGGTGGGACAGGTTGGGGTAGGTTTGGGTAGGGGAGGGATGGGGTTGATAAGGGGTATTTATTTGGTTGGGGATGGGGGTGATTTAGGTTAGGTGGAGAGGGAGAGAAGTGGAGGAAAAGGTGGAGAGGAAGCGAGTGGAGGAAAAGATGGAGAGAAGTGGAGAGAAAGAAGTGGAGGAAAGATCGGAGAGAAATGGAGAAAAGGTGGAAGAGTGGAGATAAGTGAAGGAAAAGGGTGGAGAGAAGTGGAGAATAAGGGAGGAAAAGGGTGGAAAGAAGTAATGAAAAAGGGTGGATAAAAAGGGTGATAAAAAGGGTTGTAAAAGGGTGGATAAAAAGGGTGAATAAAAAGGGTGAAAAAGGGTGGATAAAAAGGGTGTAAAAGGGTGGATAAAAAGGGTGTAAAGAAGTGAAGAAAAAGGGTGGATAAAAAGGGTGAAAAAGGGTGGATAAAAAGGGTGTAAAAGGGTGGATAAAAAGGGTGTAAAGAAGTGAAGAAAAAGGGTGGATAAAAAGGGTGAAAAAGGGTGGATAAAAAGGGTGAAAAAGGGTGGATTAAAAGGGTGTAAAGAAGTGAAGAAAAAGGGTGGGATAAAAAGGGTGAAAAAGGGTGGATAAAAAGGGTGAAAAAGGGTGGATAAAAAGGGTGTAAAGAAGTGAAGAAAAAGGGTGGATAAAAAGGGTGAAAAAGGGTGGATAAAAAGGGTGGAAAGAAGTGAAGAAAAAGGGTGGATAAGGGTGGATGATAGTGTTGTATAAATGGTGTACCTTGGGTGTGGCAACAGTGGTAGTGTAGGAATGCTGCTGTATGTTGGTGTTGGTAATAGTGAGAGGACCAACCAACCAACCAACCAACCTAGCCTAGCCTACTCACTCTCTCTCTCTCTATCTATCTCTTTCTCCCCCTCTCTTTCTATCTCACTTCTCTCTCTCTCTCTCTACCCCTCTCTCTCTCTCTCTCTCTCTCTTTCTCTCTCTCTACCCCTCTCACTCTCTATCTATCTATCTCTTTCTCACCCTCTCTTTCTATCTCACTTCTCTCTCTCTCTCTACCCCTCTCTATCTCTCACTTCACTCTCTCTCTCTCTCTACCCCTCTCACTTCACTCTCTCTCTCTACCCCTCTCACTTCACTCTCTCTCTCTCTCTCTCTCTCCACTATCCTAGCCCTCCCTTCTCTCTCTTTCACTCTCTCTCTCTCTCCACTTTTCTATGTTTTTCTTTCTTTCACCACTTTCCTATCTCTCTTTCTCTCTCCCCCCCCCTCTCTCTCTCTGTAACTAACTATTTGTATTCCCCCCCCCTTCTCTCTCTCTCTCTCTCTCCTCTCTCTCTCTCTCTCTCTCTCTCTCTCTCTCTCTCTCTCTCTCTCTCTCTCTCTCTCTCTCTCTCTCTCTCTCTATGAAACTAACCCTCTTCACTATCTCTCCCTCCACACACACACTCTCTCTTTCTCTCTTACACAATCTGTTACGAACCATATATCTCTCTCCCTCCCCCCCCCCCCCTCTCTCTCTCAACACACACACATACTCTGTTACTAACCATATCTCTCTCCCTCCCCCCATCTCTCTCTCTCTCTCTCTCTCTCTCTCTCCTACACACACACACATTTAAAACCATCAATACTATCATTCTTATAACAATTCTTTAATATTATTTTAACCCTACGACAGACACACAGACAGACAATGTTTACAAATTGCAGAAGTCCACTTATGTTGTTGTTTTTGTTGTTGTATAAATTCTGTTGTTGTATTACTGTTGTAGTTGTTGTTGTATAAATGTTGTTATTGTTTAGTTGAATAAATGTTGTTGTTGTATTAATTTTGTTGTTGTTGTATTAATATTGTTGTTGCTTGGTTATATTAATGTTGCTGTTGTTATTATTGTTGTATAAATGTTGTTGTTGTTGTTGTAAATATTATTGATGTTGTTACTGTTGTTGTTTGGTTGTATTAATGTTGTTGGTGTTGTTGTTTTTGTCAATTTTAACGTTAAAGATGTTTGCAAATATTTAATGTTGTTTTTGTTTGATAATTTCATTGTAAATATTTTTGCCAATGTTTGTTTTATGATTGTCGTTTATTATTATTATTATTATTATTATTATTATTGTTTATGATTGTCGTTTATTATTATTATTATTATTATTGTTTATGATTGTCGTTTATTATTATTATTATTATTATTGTTTATGATTGTCGTTTATTATTATTATTATTATTATTGTTTATGATTGTCGTTTATTATTATTATTATTATTATTGTTTATGATTGTCGTTTATTATTATTATTATTATTATTATTATTATTGTTTATGATTGTCGTTTATTATTATTATTATTATTATTGTTTATGATTGTCGTTTATTATTATTATTATTATTATTGTTTATGATTGTCGTTTATTATTATTATTATTATTATTGTTTATGATTGTCGTTTATTATTATTATTATTATTATTATTGTTTATGATTGTCGTTTATTATTATTATTATTATTATTGTTTATGATTGTCGTTTATTATTATTATTGTTGTTATTTGTATTGTTATTTTTGTTATTTGTAGTTATTGTTGTTGTTGTTGTTTGCCATTGTTTGTTTCAGTAATTATAATATATAGTAAATGTGTTGTTTTGTTGTTTATAAATATTAATGTTATTGTTAGTAAATAATAATTAAGTTATTGTAAATATTAATGTTTATATTTTTGTTTGTTATTATTTATGTTCTCTCTGTTGTTATTGTTGTTTGTTATTGTGTTGTTTTTCTGTTACTCATTGTTTGTTTATTCCTCACACTGTTGGAGAGAGAGAGAGAGAGAGAGACAGGGGTTGGTTTGCTGGAGAGAGAGAGAGAGAGAGAGGGCAGGGTATGGCTAGGAAGGAAAGAGAGAGGGAAAGGATAGGGAGGAAAGGAGATAGAATTGTGAGGAGGTACATACATACATACAGTACAAATATACAAGGCCAAGGATGTATGTACTTCTTCAAAAAAGAGAGAGAGAGAGAGAGAGAGAAAGTGGTGAGAAGTGTAGGTATTATATAAACACACACACACACACACACATACTACAATAAATGCACGTACATACACTAACAAACATGCACACACATACACACTACAATAAATTAAGGTAATATACACATACATACATAAATACATACATACACACTACAATAAATAAAGGTAACACACACACACACACACACTACAATACATAAAGGTAATACACACACACACACTACAATAAATGTACGTAATATATACACACACACATACAATAAACGCATTTTTGTTTTAATATCTATATCATTTCTGTAGTATGGATATCAGAATTACACATGGTATTCAAGATCACGATTCTATACTGTATATTTTTATTATTTGGTAAAAAGTTATTTATATATATTCAACATTTAAGAGTAGTATAAGGAGTAAATTATTTGTTTTGATTTGAATATTAGCCGAGAGAGAGAGAGAGAGAGAGAGAGTGTGTGTATGTGTGTTACTAAATTTTCTCAACATATTTTTCTGTTCAGTATGTCTGTAACTAATAGAGTAGAGAGTAAGGAAGGAAGGAAAGGGGAGAGAGAAGAAAGGAGGGAGGGAGAGAGAGGGTTATAGTGAGAAGGAGGGAATGTGAGAGGGAGAGAGGGGGAGAGAGAAGGAGGGAAGCGAGAGGATTACACACACACACACACACACAGAGAGAGAGAGAGAGAGAGAGAGAGAGGGTAGTTATAAAAGAGATAGACAGATAAGAGACAGGGAAGAGAGAGAGAGAGACAAAAGGAAAGGGAGATAGAGGAGGGAGAGTAAGGGAGAGACAGTAGACGTAAATTGAAGGGAAGGGAGAGAGAGAGGAGAGTGAGAGTGAGAGAGAGAGAGAGAGTAAGGGAGAAGCGAGGGAAGGGAGCGACAGGGAGAAGCAGACAGGAGGGAGAGAGGGTGGGAGTGAGAGGGAGGGAGAGGGAGTGAGAGAGGGAGTGAGGGTACAAGGTCAGTGTGACTCTTGGAATAGCTCTCTCTCTCTCTCTCTCTCTCTCTCTCTCCATTACGTTTTTCCTTACCTTCCTCCCGTCTCAACATACACACACACACACACACACTCTCCACACACATTCTCTCTCTACACACACATGTACACCTTTCTGGGATGTGTGTGAGAGAGAGAGAGAGAGAGAGAGAGAGAGAGAGAGAGAGAGAGAGAGAGAGAGAGAGAGAGAGAGAGAGAGAGAGAGAGAGAGAGAGTGTGTGTGTGTGTGTACAGATCATCACAACTTTATAACCTAGATATCATTAACAAACTCATTCTTGAGCTCAAAAAATACGAAAAGGATACATTTTGTGAGGATATTTGTGTTGGTAAATTTGGAGCAACTGAATTCTCCAAACTATTCCAAGCAACAAACAATAGAACACCATTATAATTATTTGTTTATCTTTGTGTCCTGTTGTTTCCTGGGTTAGGCTACAGCAGGCTTTCTACCCACTCCAAGCCTGTCCCCCTATTCCCACACACCCTCAACTCCCCCCAAGCCTGTCCCCCTATTCCCACATACCCTTGACACAAACTAGGCAGCAACATCCCTTATTTATTTTATTACCATGAGAGGAAGAACACATTGTAATGACCTTACTAATAATGTTATAAATAGCAACACTTTAGAATTTAGATAGATACGGTACCTACAAACTAAGATTAATAAACCTACTTATAGATAACACATATTTAATGTAAACTTGTCAGTCACAGGTATATCTTAATAATAGCGTTATTCTTTGTGTATGAGAGAGAGAGAGAGAGAGAGAGAGAGAGAGAGAGAGAGAGAGAGAGAGAGAGTGTAGCCTATGTCTTCGAGTGTATGTATGAGAGAGTGTGTATGTATGAGTGAGAAAGTGTGAGTGTGTATGAGAGAGAGAGAGAGAGAGAGAGAGAGAGAGAGAGAGAGAGAGAGAGAGAGAGAGAGAGAGTATGTGCATGTGTGTGTGTGTGTGTATGAGACATAAATCCAACCCGTTAGGTAATTTTGGCTATAGAGAATAATAAATAACATTATATTCGTGTGTGGAATCTATTATTATTATCATTTCTTAAAAGTTAACACCGGATACCAAACGTCACTACTCAGTTAGTGTGACCTTGAAAACACACACACACACACTAGCCTATACATAATTCTCTATCTCTCCCTCTTTCTCATACACACTCCATACAGTATTTCACACACACACACACACACATACTATACATAATTCTCTATCTTTCTCTCTCTCTCTCATACACACTCCATACAGTATTTCACACACACACACACACACATTTTTTTTATTTTTTTTTTATATATTAACAAAGATGAGGACAAAGGCCACAGGCCCGCTTACCGTCCTCATCTACATAGTACAGTGAGAGAGTGGTCCAAAATCATGTCCAATTTCGTTCGAGATGCCCTGACACATTGCGTTTGAAGGTACATAAGTCGTAGAAAGGTGGAAAGATGGATGAAGGTAGAGTGTTCCAGAGTTGACCAGTTGTGTATATGAAAGACTGAGAGTACCGGTTAACTCTTGCATGAGGGAGTTGGACAGAAAAGGGGTGAGAACGAGAAGCTTGACGAGTGTTGCATGTTCTCCTGAGGGGAGGAAGCATACATTGAGAGAGTTCAGAAGAGCAATGTCCAGTGTAATAGCGATAGAAGAGAGAAAGTGATGCAACACTGCGGCGAAGAGAGAGAGGTTGTAGTGAATCAGTAAGAGGAGGAGAGTTGATGAGACGAAAGGCCTTTGATTCCACCTTGTCCAGTAGTGTTGTGAAGGTTGATCCCCCCCACACATGAGAGCCATACTCCATACAGGGGTGGATGAGACCCCTGTACAGAGACAGTAGTGTTGTGAAGGTTGATCCCCCCCACACATGAGAGCCATACTCCATACAGGGGTGGATGAGACCCCTGTACAGAGACAGTAACTGCGTGGGGGTGAAGTATTCACGGAATCTGCGCAGCACACCTAACTTCTTTGAGGCGATTTTAGTCAGAGAGGTAATGTGATCTCTCCAGGAGAGATTATGAGAGAAAGAGACTCCAAGAATATTAAGAGAAGAGGAAAGGTCAAGTTGTGTATCGTTAAAGGAGAGGGGATAGACATCAGGAAGATTAGTACGAGTTGAAAGATGAAGGAACTGTGTTTTTGAGGCATTGAAAACAACAAGGTTCTCTCTGCCCCAGTTAGAGATGAGGGAAAGATCAGAAGTCAGGCGTGCTACTGCATCATCACGTGATGTGGAGAGTAGCTGCTGGGATGGACGGTTGTCAAAATGAGTGGAGTAGTGTAGGGTGGAATCATCAGCATAGGAGTGGATAGGGGAAGAGGTACAGTTAAGAAGGTCATTAATGAACAAAAGAAAGAGGGTGGGTGATAGAACAGAACCCTGAGGAACACCACTATTGATAGTCTTGGAAAAAGAACAGTGACCGTCTACAACAGCAGCTATAGAACGGTCAGAAAGGAAATCAGAGATAAAGGTGCAGAGAGAGGGATAGAAACCGAATGAGGGCAGTTTGGAGATTAAAGCTTTGTGCCAGACTCTATCAAAAGCTTTGGATATGTCGAGGGCAACAGTAAAAGTTTCACCAAAGTTCCGAAAGGAGGATGACCATGAATCAGAGAGGAGGGATAGAAGATCGCCAGTAGATCGTCCCTGACGGAAACCATACTGGCGATCGGAAAGAAGGTCATGACAAATAAGGTGCTTATGAATTTTGAGGTTAAGAATAGATTCGAAGACTTTAGATAGACATGAGGTCAGAGCAATAGGGCGATAGTTGGAGGGCTGGGAACGGTCTCCTTTTTTCGGAACAGGTTGGATCAGAGCAAACTTCCAGCAGGAAGGAAAAGTGTTAAATGATAGACATAGACGGAACAGTTTGCCTAGGAAGGGTGTCAGCACGGAAGCACAGTTCTTGAGAACAACAGGAGGAATCCCATCAGGTCCGTATGCCTTCCGAGTGTTAAGGCCAGAGAGGGCAGAAAATACTTCCTTTGAAGATATTCTAATGGCAGGTATAAGTAAGTCAGAGGGGGGTGGAGTTGGAGGAACAGAGCCGGAATCGTCCAGTGTAGAGTTAGAGGCAAAGGTTTGAGAGAAGAGTTCAGCTTTATCAGGTGAAGAGATGGCAACATTTCCATCAGGAAGGATGAGGGGAGGGAAAGAGGAAGAAGTAAAGTTACTGGAGAGATTTTTGGCTAGATGCCAGAAAGAACGAGAGATGGAGGAGTTGGACAGGTCATTGCACTTGGCACGGATGAAGGATTTTTTGGTTAGTCGGAGAACAGATTTGGCTCCATTCCGGGCAGAGATATACAGAGCACGAGATTCATCAGTTTGAAGGCGTCGGTGCCGTCTGAAAGCTACCTCCTTGTTGTGGACAGCAGTAGAACAAGCGTGATTAAACCAAGATTTTTGTGAATTAGTAAGAGGGAAAGAATATGGAATGTATGCCTCCATGCCCGAGATGATCACCTCCGAGATGCGTGCAGCACTCTCTGAGGGACCCCGGCCACGAAAGCAAAAATCACTCCATGGGAAATCTTCAAAGTACTGCCTCAGATCATCCCAGCCAGCAGCGCTGTAGTGCCACAGACGCCGCTGGCTGGGAGGGTCCAAAGGTCTTACAGGAGCGATAGGACAGGATACTGAAATAAGATTGTGATCGGAGGAGCCCAAAGGAGAGAAAAGTTCAACAGAATAAGCAGAAGGATGAGAGGTTAGGAATAAGTCAAGGATATTGGGCTGATCTCCAAGGCGGTCTGGAATACGGGTAGGGTACTGAATTAACTGCTCTAGGTCGTTGAGGATAGAAAAAGTAAAGGCTTGTTCACCAGGTGGATCAGTGAAGGGAGATGAAAGCCAAAGGCGGTGGTGAACGTTGAAATCTCCTAAAATGGAGATTTCTGAGAAAGGAGAATGGGATAGAATGTGTTCCACTTTAGAAGTAAGATAGTCGAAGAATTTTGTATAGTCAGTAGAATTAGGAGATAGATATACAGCACAGATGTATTTAGTTTGAGAGTAGCAGGTTAGCCGAAGCCAGATAGTTGAGAAATCAGAAGAGTCAAGTTCGGGAACACGAGAACAAGTGAGGTCGTTGCGTACGTATACGCAACATCCGCCTTTGGCACGAAACTGAGGATAGAGAAAGTAAGAGGAGACAGAGTAGGGGTTGCTGTTAGTTAATGCTGAGATCTGGGTCTCGGTGAGGAAGAGAAGATGAGGTTTAGCGGAGAAGAGGTGGTGTTCAACAGAGGAGAAGTTAGAGGAAAGACCGCGAATGATGCAAAAGTTAATAAAGAGTGTGTCAGACAATGGTCCAGGGCATCTCGGGGGGTCGTCAACAAATGGTCCAGACTGAGGGGAGTTTATTGACCCATCCCCAGGGGCCTCCATACAAAATTACACACACTCCATACACACACACTAGTGGAGGAAAGAAACGATACACCAACATACATAATTATATGTGCATGTGTCTGAGAGAGAGAGAGAGAGAGAGAGAGAGAGAGAGAGAGAGAGAGAGTGTGTGTGTGTGTGTGTGTGTGTGTGTGTTTAATTAAGTGACCAAGACTAGGCTATACAACTGTACACTCGTGATACATAATTTCTGACCAGAGTGTGAGGAGCAGAAAGCTTCGAATCGCCTGGTATTGTTCATTTCCCCCCACCCAGTACACCTATAGAGGCTGAGTTCGAATGCAGGGTGTGTGTGTGTGTGTGTGTGTGTGTGTGTGTGTAGGTTTAATGTGTGTCGTGTGTGTGTAGGTTTATTATGTATGTGTAGGTTTATTGTGTGTGTGTCGTTTATTGTGTGTGTGTGTGTGTGTGTGTGTGTGTGTTTCGTGGCATTATTTAAAATCAGACTCCTTTATCTGCAATTCTCTAACTAGGCTACAACAACAACAACAACAACTAAAAAACAACAACATTTGAACTGTGACTGTCTCAGATGTTTGCCTCTCCATCATAACAAAACAACAACAACGACAACAACAACAATATTTGGACATTGTTATATATTTAAAACAATGTAATATCTATCTACTATTAAATTAAGTGACCCTGTAGGTGTGTGCGTGTGTGTGTGTGTGTGTGTGTGTGTGTGATGATTAACCCCAAACACGCACTTGAAGTAAAATTAATGTGTTATGGGTTATTAATAATATTCCAAATCACACACACACACACACACACACACACACAACAACAGTAGCCTATTACACTATTATTACCTACTACTACTACTATTATTATTACTACTATTACTACTACTACTACTTTACTACTATATTGAGATTGGCCACAAAAATTGGTACACATGTTGTTGTTGTTGTTGTTTTCGACATATACTACAATACAAAAATAATGTTGTTTTACAATTACATAGTCTTACATTACAAACAACAACAACAACAACATGTGTACCCATTCTTGTTAGTGTGAATGTTGGTTAGTTAGTTAGATGATGTGTTTGTGTGAATGTTGGTTAGTTAGGTGATGTGTTAGTGTGAATGTTGGTTAGTTAGTTAGGTGATGTTAGTGTGAATGTTGGTTAGTTAGTTTGTTGGTAATAGTAGGCTAGAGTAGTGAACTTTATTTGGTTGTGAAGTACTGTACCGTAAGTTAAGGCTAGGCTAGGCTACTTATGCTAGGCTATGCTATGTTAGGCTACTGGCAACACCTGTCACTCTCAAACTAAACTGTACGACTTCACCCCCCAGTCACTCCCCCACCCCCCTACTCTCTCAGTCACCTGCCAGCCCTCTCTCTCTCTCAGTCACCTCCCAGCCCTCTCTCTCTCTCTCTCAGTCACCTGCCAGTTCACTCTCTCTCTCTCCCTCTCTCTCTCTCTTAACTCTCCTGTCAGCTACACACACTCCACTCTCTCTCAGTCACCTGCCACTCTCTCTCTCTTTCAGTCACCTGCCAGCCATCCAACACCCACTCACTCTCAGTCACCTGCCAGCCCTCTCTCTCTCTCTCTCTCTCTCTGTCACCTGCCATCCCTCCTCCCCCCTCTCAGTTAAATGCAGTCACGGGGGCAGTTTAAAGGGAATGAAGTGCTTTTAAATGGTGTGGTTAAGGGAAGGGGACGGGAGGGAAAAGGGAGGTGGGGAGGGTGGGAAAACGGAAGGCATCGATGGGGAGGCTGGGACAGGGAAGGAATGGGGAGGGAGGGAGAAAAAAGAAGGGGAGGGATGGATGGGGAAGGAGGGACAGGAAGGGAAGGGATGGAGATAGAGGGATAGGGAAGGTAGGGAGAAAAGGGGAAGGGAAGGGATAGATAGCCTAGCCTACCAATATACAAGCTAGGCTATAGGCTACATGGATGTGTGTGTGTGTGTGTGTGTGTAGTGGACAAGGATAATAACACACTACATGACTGACAACCCGAAAATAAAATGTGGTACGATATACATTACATTCTCCCATGTCACTTACCAATTAAAGTATATTATTACGAATACATAAATACATACATACATACATAAATACATACACTATAGGGCCTACATACATATATATACATACATTATACATTCTCCCAACTCACTTATCAATTGAAGTCTACTATTACGAATACATACATACATACATACATATATACATACATTATACATTCTCCCAACTCACTTATCAATTAAAGTCTACTATTACGAATACATACATACATAGGCCTACATACACTATACATACATACATACACTAGGCTATCGTGACAACATTAGATTTCATAAAGCGAAAATTATTTTGTTGGTGAAATGGAAAGTCTGTGATTCCACCAAACACACACACACACACACACACACCAATAAAAGGAGTTTGTTTCGTGGCATAGTCAGGAGGAATCAGAAGGAATCAGAAAAAAAATATTAGGCTATCGTACCCTTGCAAATCCAAAATATATAGCCTATATAAAAAAATTAGGCTATCGTACCCTTGCAAATCCAAAATATTTAGCCTATCTATGCTTGTTGCTTCGAATAGCTTGATTGAGTAGGCTATTAATTAATCAAGCGATGAAATAGGATAAGCTTTGTAATTGGTTTAGTCTAGTCTGTTCAAAATGTGTTCCTTTTGGCCTCTTATGCTTAGATAGATAGAAATAGATAGATAGATAGATAGATAGATAAGAGATATATAGATAGATAGATAGATAGATAGACAAATAGATAGATAGATAGATAGATAGATAGAAATAGAGACAGATAGATAGAGGTGAAATATTCTCTCTCTCTCTCTCTCTCTCTCTCTCTCTCTCTCTCTCTCTCTCTCTCTCTCTCTCTCTCTTATACATTTTTTTTAAATTCTCCTTCCCTCCATTATCTCCCTCTTTCCATTACTTCCATCCTTCCCTCTCGCGACTAGCCTAGCCTACCTAACCCACTTTTTATTTACCGGTATTAGGCTACTTGGTCATTTCATTTCACTCCAACACATTCTTATAACATTTTCATTCATCCTTCCTTCCTCCATCTCCCTTCCCCATTTCTACCTCATTCCCCCCACCCACTCGATTTTACACCTTCCCCATCTCATGAATAATAAATAATAAATAAGAATTAAGTCATTTTCATCCCATCCAAAATATTCTTATACACTTGAATCCCTACCTTTCTTCTTTTTCTCCCTCCCCCTCTCCTGACCCCCATAAATGAATAATTAAAAATAATAATAATGTCATTTTCATCTCACGAATACACCATCATTCATTTTCCTTCCTGTCCTTTCTTTTTTCATTTCCTTCTCCCTCTCCCTTCCATCTTTTGACCTCATTCCCTCCACTCTTATTACACTTTCCCCTCCCCTCCCATAAATGAAGAATAATATTAATAGGTAATTTTTATTATCATACATTTTCCTTTCTCTCCTTTCCTTTCCTTTCTTTCTTTCATCTCCTGCTTCCCATAATTTCTACCTCATTCCTCCCCTACTCTTAAACCTTCCCTAGCCTCCCACATAAATGAATAATAATAAATAATAAGTAATTTTCATGTCACAAACTCACTAACACATTATCATACATTTCCTTCCTTCCCTTTCTTTCATCTGCCCCTCCCACCCATTTACCTTTCCCCATAGGAATGAATAATAATAATAAATAATGTCATTTCTATCTCACGAACACATTATTATACATTTTCCATCCTCTCCTTTCCTTCCTTTCTTAATTTATTTCATCTCCCTCTCCCTTCCAGCCATTTACCCCACCCACCCACACACACAATTCCCGACGTCACGAACCTAAGAAAAACTGCCACTTTTCACCAGATAAAATAATTGTTAACGACTAAGTTGGGGAAGTCCTCGATCGGTGATCTCTTTCCCGCATGATTTCGGCCTCATAAAAATGTATAATTAGAGGTGAAAAACTGTTCTGATTGCTCTCATTTTTTTTTAACATAGGGCATTGTTCTTTCAGAAACATAGTGTTATTTTGTTTTAAGCCAAAGGTGCAGGTATGAACTAATATAAATGTTATTAGTTCTGCCAACCCCTGTACTATTTTATGCTTGTAATTGCTGTTTTACTGTATGTTGCACACCAATTCTTATCTATGATGTTAATATAATTACTGAATAATAACATCTTAAAGTGCAGACGTACGATGTATCAGTAATTATCGCGGGGAAGATTTTACAAAATACATCTAAACTCGGCCAACACTCCGTTCCCCCACTTCTATATTAAAACCGCTGGCGATCACACGCAACCCTTCAGTTAGTGACCCCGGGAATTACAAAACATGAAGTAATAGTAATAGTAACAATAATAATAATAATAATACCTTTCTTTCATTCCCTTTCTTCTCTCCCAAATAATACCATACATTCTTTCATACTCATTTTAACCCCCACACACAATTATTACAAAATATACCCTACCACCTCCCCTCTAACATAAAGAACAAGAAGAAAGAACAATAACAACGATAACTAATGCTACTACTATAATTATAAGGTAAATATTGAAAGAATTACTCTTGTTATTGCATATGTTTTTTCTACCTTCATTACCCACTAATTTAGACCATTCTAAGACTATATTCGGTTCTATGGCATTATCCTAACTTAAATTAGACCATTTTAAGACTATATTCGGTTCTATGGCATTATCCTAACTTAAATTAGACCATTCTAAGACTATATTCGGTTCTATGGCATTATCCTAACTTAAATTAGACCATTTTAAGACTATATTCGGTTCTATGGCATTATCCTAACTTAAATTAGACCATTTTAAGACTATATTCGGTTCTATGGCATTATCCTAACTTAAATTAGACCATTTTAAGACTACTTCCGTTTCTATGGCATTACCTAAGCAAGTGCCATATCCAATATAGGGCCTAAGTTTGGCATTACCTCCTCAAGTGCAATATCCTATATAAGTTAAGTGGTTCTAGATCCTAAGTTAAGTTAAGGGGTTTTAGATCCTAAGTTAAGTTAAGTGGTTCTAGATCTTAAGTTAAGTTAAGTG